>JAAAKG020148061.1:0-10333 GCA_010014905.2 Druon quercuslanigerum
TTTCCAAACTATCTCACTTTTCGGCTCATTAGAGACATAAATATCAACAGAAAAGAAAAAAGAGGGAGAAAAAGAGAGAGTCAACCAAAAAACCAACCTCTCACGCTTTCACTTTCTTCGTCTTTTTCATACTACTTGGAGAGCAACATGTTTCGAGGCCAATTTAGACCTCCTCATCAGGGAATATTTTATAGGATAACTAAGGTATAAAACAAAAAGATGATGTAACCTAAAAATAAATTATGTCAATGGATCTTCACTGAAATATGATTAATTCTAACATGATCTATTGTTTATCTAGAAACGATTGTTCAAAAGATGAGATACTCCCTGTGTTTTTTGTTGTTTTTTTAATTGTTTTTAAGATACACATTATATAATCCTGTCACTGATTGTTATGAGTATAAGCAAAAACAAACTGTTTTAGAGACACCCACTAGATAATCCCATACACCAATTCTAATTATTGTCATAAAAACACTTTAAACAATCATTGTTTGAAACATAAAATAATTAAAAAGGAACGCAAACTAAAACACTTATTTTAGATGTGCAACGTGTAAAATCTCGACGCAAACTAACTTCTTAACGCGGAAAAAAAAAGTTCTTAGAGACTGTCAAATTTTCAAGAAAAACCACATGTGACATAAAAGGGAAAAACAGAGAGAAAGGCCGAGATAGAGAGAGGGAGAGAGAGAAACAGAGTGAGATAATCAAAAGGGGACAGAAAAGGACTCAATTTTTATGAGCGACACTAATTCATCCTGACCCAGATAACTCTTAACAGGACACATGTTAACCAAATTCTAAAACTGGATTCCGAAAAGCAATGCATTTTTTATGAAATTCTTGAAAAGTAGTTTTTATCGTTTCTAGATAAACATATAGACCATGTTAGAGTTAATCATATTTCAGTGAAAATCCATTGAAATAATTTATTTTTAGGTTACATCATCTTTTTGTTTTATACCTTAGTTATCTTATAAATTATTCCCTGATAAGGAGGTATAAATTGGCCACGAAACATGTTGGTCTTCAAGTAGTATAAAAAGAACGGAGAAAGTGAAAGAGTGAGAGTTTGGTTTTTTGGTTGACTCTTTCTCTTTTTCTCCCTCTTTTTTCTTTCCTCTTGATATTTATGTCTCTAATGAGCCAAAAAGTGAGATAGTTTGGAAATATACTTTTTTATTGATAGAATTTTTTCATGTTTTCAGGCATAAAATTATTCTTGAAAATTTGATTATTTTCCAATCTCAAAATATAAATCTTCTTTCTTTCTTGTACACAAACTAGTTTTAAAAATCCGTATACTCTCTTAATATAAATCAGCGATAAGTATATACGCTGATTTCAAATATGCGGCAAATTTTGAACCGAAAACATACTTATTGTCTAAGATCTAATGAATATAAAAATTTATGTTACAACATTATATACAAATTGTATTTTATTATATTCTACATACTGATATTAGAATTCGATTATAGATTCAATATAATATATTTTATTGTGGCTGTTTCTCTCTTATCTTAATCGAATAAAATTTAGTACAAAACTGCATTTTTAATAAAGTAAGCATATGAAATGATTTTTATACTTTTTATTTAACGTTGTTACTAAAAATTGTTTAAAAATTGTCTTAATTACACTTCTTAATCATTAACATATTGTTTCCAATAAATTAGTACTATTTTCTTTAACTCTTTTCTAATTTACCTTGTTTGAAAGTTTGATTGAAAAAATTATTTATTATTTTTACTAAAATAATGTTAGTTTGCGAAGAACTTTTGGGATTTTAAATATGTTTTAAACAAAAATCATTTGTTACAATAAAAAGGAACTTTTTTGTAGAAGAAATTTTTTTTTATTTCACACTTAATTTTCGACTTCCTTTTTGGTCACAGCAATACAGGAAAATCTGCAAAAAAATTATTCTTATCTTAATGCGCAAGATTTTTATAGCTGCTGACACTGGAGTGGCAATTTTCGACGAAACACTGACGCCTTTATTTGACATCAAGCCTTAAATTGGACATAAATTTTGTACGCACTGCGATATTATGTAACTTCATCCATAAAAAAACTTCTTTGGTCAAACATACGGTTTAATTTTCGTGAGCATAGAAAAGTTTGCTTTAAGTATTCTAAGAGTAACGTACGACGATGTAAAGAATATTTTTTGTCCGAATTCAATATTTTTGGTATTGCTAGCCATCTAATTCTAATAAAAAATATAAGTATTTTAGACCTGGATAGTTGCCCGCATTTTGCACAACTACAGGCCTCGGAGTCGATATTTAAATTGTATGAAATCGGTGATACGACTTTGAGATTTTTTTCTGAGTTATAAATCAAAGCACCATGTCAAATCTATAAAATTTCAGTAGCCTAAACACCAAAGCACGCAAAGCATTTAATTTGCAGCCGGTGACTAATATTACGCCTATAATTTCTCGCCATTATGTAAAGCCAGATTAGACCCTCCCCCCCCCCCAGTAAAAAAGTGCTACGTAATTTATGGATGGCCCCTAAGGTGTCTAGTTCTCAATGGACATTTTTTGTGTTACAGGATCAGGATACATTATAGGTTTTGAATTTTTCTATATATATTCATGCAAATAAATTTAATATTTTTCTTAACCATACACTTTGAAAATAACACTTTGATATAAAAATAAAATTATTGTTTATTCTTTCACATTTATGTGACAAGTAGTTTTAAAAAACAAAGTAACTAATATCTTATATACACATTATAATTTATTAACATTATTGTATTTATTTCAGTTGGATTTGAAGAAATTCAGGATAAATTTTAAATAATTTAAAACAATTTGGCATAAAACACAAACGAATCCAAATTAATTGAAAAAAGAAAAGACTTTGATGAAATTCGTAAGAATTTGAGTGATTTGAACAAAATTTAAAAAATCAAATCATTTTTATCGAGTTGAGCAAACTGGTAGAGAACAAAATTTAAGGAAAATTCAAATAAATTCAATATGAATTAAGATTGAATAGAATATTTAGAATTAGTGGATAATAATCTGCTAAAAACCATAAGAATTCGAGGGGAATTGAAAAGTTTTCTGAGTGATTTAAAAAAAAATTTTAATCCAAAAAAGATCTATTGAATTCAACGCCAAAAAACAGGAGTGAAATTTTTCTTGCGGGAAATTTGGCAGTAGATAAATTTGAATTTGTTCGCATCAAAGCAAAACAAGATACAAGAAAGTTGACATGATAATCACTTTCAATGTGGTGGGTAAATCTTAACATGTGAAGGTAATTTTTGTTGTATGTAAATATTAATATGAAATCGCTGTAAAGATTAAATTTTTTTCTGTTAGTCGATTTCAAATTATTTATTTTTTATTATTATTTCCCAGCCTTGCTCATAGGCTTTGGTAGAATAAAATTTATATAAATTATATGGTCCTTTCGATTAGTAATAAGATATATACAATTAATTTAAATGTTTATGTGATAAATATCAAGTGCTTTAATTGTTACATTAGTTAATTCGAAATCAGAAATTAAGGGTCATTGAACTAAAGTAAAATAAATTGGATGCGTAAAAAACTATGATTCTTCTAGTTTTAAGAATTGACTTGTAAATACGTATTGTTTGTGGGGGCGACGTATGCTATGCAATAATAAACTATTATTATTATTACAACATTAAGCCGTGATTAGAAATATCTTTCGAAAGTATATTTTTCCTAATTATTTATTAAAATTTTTAAATAATTGAATAAGTAGTTTTTCACTAAACTAAAGTTGTTCACATTTCTCTTATTGAATCCGTAGATTTTTGTATTTAATTAGTAAATGTTTACTAACTTAGATTCTAAAATATAGTTATGAACTTGTAGTTCAAATTCTTATTGAGTCACGTAACTGTATTAGTTTGTTCTTTGTAATACAAAAATTTGATTATCCGGTATTTTGGGAAACCAATTTAGACAAAAAAAAACTCTTTTTAATTCTGATGAGAAGTTTCTCGCTGTTTCAAAATCCGTAAACAAAAACAACAAAATTTTCTTCTAGTTTATAGTTAAAAAAAAATAATTATAAGCAAATATTTAAAATAATAAGTTTATATTTGCAAGGTTAGAAAATTTTCAGAAAAATTAGAATAATTTTAAAAGATATTTAGTAATCTATTAATTATTTTAAAAATGATTTTAAATTTAAATTATCAATAATACTCAAATTTTCTAAAGGTTCCTGATAACATTTTTAATGATTTTTTATTTAAAGAAATTATTTTGCAAAGAAAACTTAAAAAGATTTTTAAAAAATATCAAAGATAACTGAAAGTGGGACAATTGAAGAATCCCAAAAAAGAAAAATTTTGGCAGTATAAAATTCATGATGAAAAATTTTTGAAATTATAAAATTGCCGACATTTTAAAATTCTCAAATTTAAAGATTCTTGGGTAATGAAGTTCCTGACAATTTAAAAAATGATCGAATTTGAAAATGTTCTAATCTAAAACATTTAAAAACTGTTAAAATAATAAATAAATATTTTAATTATCTAAAATTTTTCAATAGCTTATATTAGGTAATTTTGTATGTCGTAACTATTTCTGCATTAGCAATTTTACAATTTTGGATATTTTATAATGTCAAAAAAATGTGGAAGATTTTAAGGCAATTTTTTTAATTTTGAAAGATTATTCAAAATTGTAGAAATAATTCGATTCACTTTGAAAGGCACGTAGATACTTTTGAAAGGATTAGAAATATTTTAAAGCTTTGAATGATTTTCTACAACTGAAAAAATATTTTAGAATTTTTCGCAACCTTCTGAAAAACCGTAATATCTTTTATATTGACTCGAATTGTTCATAAGATTTGGTACAATTGTTTTAAATATATTTTTTTTTATTTCCAAATTATTTATTGCAATATTTTAAATCGCAAAGAAACTTTTGGTATTTTATCAAGAATGTTAGGAAAATTATATTTTTGTTACTATGACAATTATAAAAACTTTAAAAAAGTAAATAGCCGAAATTTATAATCATGTGCGCAATTGATAATGCTAGTTAGAGCAAATAATGTAAGGTGAAAAAGAGTAAGCTTGTAAATCATTTTTGTTTTTTCCATTTTGAAGACGGACCTTCTAAATATGATTTGTTGCTTGAGGTTACGTAATGAGATCTGGGATTATATGACGAATATGCCATTTATATCATATGATCATAAACAAATTTAACCATACTGCGTTCTACTTGTTTTAATAAAGCACAAAAGAGGTCACAAATACGTTATTTTATTTAAAATTTCTGTTTCTCATCTGTAAAATTTTAGTAACAATAGTCTAATTAAACTATAAATAAATTAATCTATTTTCACTGAGAAATTATAAGTACTTTTCCAATATCTAATTTTAGTATAGAAATATTTCGACAAATCAAATTTGTCATTTGTTATAGATAGTTTAAAATCCTTTTGGCAACCGCAAAACTTTTTTTTATGCGACGATTGAGAGTTCGCTAATTCGGAATTGAGGGAAAGAAAAAAACGCCGGTATAAGAAAAAGTTAGTTCATTTAAAGCTGCTTTCATTTTCATTTTAAAAGAAAGTTACAGAAACCATTTCTTAAATTTAAACATATATTTTCTCTGCGTGGATCAACCGTCGCATAAAAAAAGTTTTGCGGGTGCCAAAAGGATTTTAAATTATCTATAACATTGCCTTTTCGAAGGCTTCAACTAATGTTAATTTGATCATTTTTGAGCAACTGTGTTTCTTTGAAAATACTTTTAATTTCACTAAAAACTGATTTTAGCACTAAGGATTTAATAAGTCTGATATCTTGTTCTTTTTCCAGCACATTCTATTTTTAATTATTATATTTGAAATATTTTTTAATTTAAAATGGATCTAATATAAAGGCTTTTATTTTAACAAAAGAGAACAAAATCGTATAATTTTTAAGCATTTCAGAATTTAAACTCAAAATTGTTGAATTTTAAAAACTTTCCATTGGAAATTAAAACTTTTTAAACGCAAATTATACAATTTTGGACTGCTTACAAATGAAATTTCTTATCGATTAAGTCTCTCACTTTCAGATGTCAATATCGGAAAAAATTCAAAATATCTTTACATATTGAATAAATAATAATTGTATTTAAGAAATAAAAGCAGGAACTTTCTTTAATGACCATCGCGTCGTGTATACGCATCCTTATTTTATTTATTATTTCATGATGTAACATTGTTCAAATTATGTCGATTGGAGAATTTTATAGGTGATTTTTTTATTTTTGAACATTATTAAAAATTGCAGAAATTATGTGGTTCAGTCCCAAAGATATATAACAATTTTTAAATTTCAAAACAGAGTACAAATATTTTAAAAATTTGAAAGATTTCCGAAAACTAAAAAAAGCTTTTTGAATTTCTCGTAAACTTCTGAAAGTACTAAATATCTTTTTTACTGCCTTGTTTTTCCATTACGAAATTAATTTTAATGACAGATCTTTAAAATCTGCTGTGTACATGAAGATTGCCTTGTTTCCCTACTCTTTCGTCAATTAACTAAAACTTGAACGCATGATAAGAATTCAGTATAAAAAGGCAGCTTCCCCGATTCAGTTAAGATTTCTGGTGCCTCTTTGCTAATTATGAAGTGTGCGGCGATCCTCAGCTTATTGGCCTTTTCTGCCTTTGACGTAAGTCGATCACCAACTTTTATAAATTATCAACTAACAAAACAAAAAATTCATTTACATATAAGTTTTATTCAAAATCAGAGTCAATGCAAGTTGTTTAAAACACATAAAAAAAACTTTGTACTGATAATTATATGTTTATATACATTATTTTAACAATTTATTATTGTTGTTATCAATTTTCTCAGAAAACAAAGTTAGAATGTAACGCTTTTTTAGAATTTTTCAACTTATTAACTTTTCAATTAGATTTGGATTATAATTAATTCATATTGACAAACATAATTGTTTTAATAATTTATTATTATATACAATAATATTGAATTTAAATAATGCTATAATGTTGTAGTTATTCTAAATTACACAACATTTTGTCCACTTTTCGCTCAGAGAGAGTTAATAATTAATGAATTTTACCAAAGATAACTTTTTAAATAAATTTTTTTATAACTAGCTTCTCCTTACTAATGCTAGATAGTTGCGGTTTTTTTCTGAAATTTTCAACTTTGAGTCCCCTTTGCGATTAGACTCAGGTCTTTCAAGCAATTTAGAAAATATTGTTGCTTTAACCGTTTATTATCATCTATAAATATCTTCTCTTATATTAAGGTTAGATAAGTTAGTGGAGATGTTATTTTTAATTTATCAATACTGCTTATTACTGTCCATATGGAAGGTCTTACAGTTTAGTTGTAACGTTTTTGATCATTCGTGCAGGCCTCGCTTCGCTTGCAAGTTTCAGCGCGCGTTTTTGCACTTGGAATGCTTGAAAGAAGCTTCCAAAAAAAGGATCTCTTTTTTGATCCCAATATTTGTATGTATTTTCATGTTCGGAATTTTCTACATAATTAATTGTTTATAGCTGAACATTAAATTGCTCAGAGCAATTGTTGTTGTTATGCTAAAATTAGGATTTTTGTTTTGATAATATTTTTTATGGATAAAAAAAATAGCCTACAAGTCTTCTTGTATATTTTTTACGTATCTCGCGTCTTTTAAAGTAATATTGAAATTTATATTTTGCGCCGTTTATTGACTCAAAATTGGAATTTTCGACTATTTTCGTCATTTTCACTAAAGAAAAATAAAATAACAAGTCCTATCGAAAAATAGTTCAAATAAATTTTGTAGGATTTTATAAAGACTGAAATTCTCTGTTGCTCAGCTCAAGTTGCATCGTTTTGTTCGAAATTTGAATTTTGTGATGTCAAATTTTGGACAATTCTAATACCTGCTCAATCATAAATGATTCAAAAATACAAAAATTTTAGATGTCTTTTAGGTGTACAATATTTGTCTGCTAATTTCTTTCGTATCAATTATCGCTTTTCCAGATTTTTTTTTACTTTAAACGCTTTTTGCGGACATGTCATGTCAAATGCGGCAAGTATCTCTGGGAGAAGTCACACCTGCGGCATTTCATACCTACGGAATGTCACATCTGCGGCTAGTCACATGCCGCTTTTTAAAAGTTTTTTTGGGACATGTCATGTCACATGCGGCAATTATCTCTATGAGACAAATCACTTTTTCGGTATTTTACATATGCGGCATGTCACACTTAGAGCATGTCACATCTGCGGAATTTCATAGCTACGGCATGTCACATCTGTGGCCAGTCACATGCCACATGCAGCAAATATCTCGAAGGCGAGTCACACCTGTGGCGAGTCACACCCATGGCGAGTCACACCTGCGCCATGTCACATCTGTGGCATGTCACACCTATCGAATATCACAGTCACATGCCGCAGTTGTGACATATCGCAGGCGTGACGTGCCGCAGGTGTGACTTGCCACATGTAACATGATATGAACCCGTTTTTTTTCACAAAGAAAACCAAAACAAATTCGTAGATCTATTTTGGGATTGCAATTTTGTGCGTTGATATATTTTTGTATCTTGCATAAGTTGACTAAAACATTATTTTTTTTTATTTTTAATCATTTTTTTGTGCGACCAAATTTAAATTTCTGATTTTTCAAGAAAATTGAAAAAGTTGTTATAATAATCTTATTTGGCTTGTAAAAACCAATGTTTTTCTTCTCCAACTTTTTTTTCATATAAAAAAAAGTCGTTAGGATAAATTGTTTGGCTCTATCAATACTAGGAACAGCCTTACAATAAATTTTCAAATCTTAAAAAAGGTCCAAATAATTTAAAAATGCTATAACTTTTTGAACTTTTATCTGAAATAGCTAGTTAACGAATTCGGTATCAATCATAAATGATAAAAATGTAAGAATGGAAAAAGGGGCCTATAGTGTTCAAAAACGTGTTGTGTATATTGTTGCAAAATATTCCATTAGGTGAAGAAAGACCACAATTGATAAAAATATGATTTTAGAACCTGCATATAAAAACTTAACTTTGATAAATCATTTTGATTGACTGTGGTATGGCATGGATACATGCACATTTTGACATCTCTTGTGCTTTTTAAATACAAATTTAATTATGTCCGACCTTTAGATGGACCTTTTGGTCTTTTTTACTGAATGAAACGTTTTATAACAATAGACACAACACAAATTTTTTAAAAACTAAAACTCCAAATTTTTTGTTTGTTTAAATAAATATTTTCCGAACATTTGCAAAAAAGTCAAAAAAATTCACTTTAAAGAAATATAATACTATTGAGAAGAAGATTCTTGTTGATGTGTTTTCATTATTCTTTTATAACTAAAGAATCAAATCAAAATTTAAGAAATTTATATCAGAATAAAATCCAAATTATATCCTATTTAAAGTCCAACCATCAAATTGATGAAAACTCCTGTAAAAAAGCAAGAACCCAACGACCAAATTTGGACCAAAAAAAAACAAACAAAAATTGATCCAATTGTAATCTGAAAAAATCCTGGTTAAAATCAAAAAATACAGGGAGTGAGCATCGTGGGGGTGCTGTTCCTGTCGGCTTGAATTTTTATTTTTTTTATTTTATTTTATTTATTGATTTATTTATTATTGTTTTTTGCCTTAATAAGGGTACTGTGTGAGTGCCGAAACGTTGGTAATATTTTATTTTTTATTTTCAATGTTTCTTTTTTGTGAGTTGATAATATTAAAAATAAAAAAGACGAACAAAGAAAAAAGAGAAGGAAGGGGATGCGCTTGATGCCTCCTCATTTTTCTTTCCTCTTTTTTATTTTTGTCTGAAGTTTTTGTTTTTAAAAAGGATGTTTTCAGATTAAAAATGGAGAATTTTTTGTTTGTTTTGGTCCAAATTTGGTTGGATTCTTGTTTTTCTACAGGAGTTTTCATTAAAGAATTAAAGCGAAACTAAAGTTATAAAGTTATAAACACTCATAATTAGTTTAAAAAATTGTATTTGTTCAATTGCATGAATTATTACCCTAATCTAAAAAAAGGATGAAACAAAAATCGAAAATTTCAGAAAAATTCGCAACTATGTAGCATTACTCTTGTAGAAGACAGTTTAAAACGGTAATAATTTATTTAAACAATTTTCTTTGTTAACTCTAATTAATTTTTACCTCAGTCTAATTTCAAAGTTAAGAGAAAAATGCTAAAAAATAATATATTGTTTAATAGTAATAGAATAATAATAATATATATTTTTTCATAGATTCTTTATGGTAATATTTAATAATAAGTTTTTATTCTTATTCCATTTAAT
>JAAAKG020148062.1:0-10333 GCA_010014905.2 Druon quercuslanigerum
CAGTCACAGGGACTGAGTTGCAGTCAAGAAGATGATTTTCTGGACATACAACTTAAGGTGGGATCCGAGCCATCAAAACCTTCCTGAAAGTACAAAAAAAAATTCCAGATATATTTTTTTAAAAAATATTTTTAAAAAGGGGATTGGTAATTTAAAAATCTACTTTTAAAGTATTTATTTACTAATTCTTACCCGAAATTTTTTTATTAATTTTCAATTTTTTAGCATTTTAAATAAAAAAAAAATCAACTTAACACAGTCTAAACTTGAAAATGGTCTACTATTAAGTTGTAAAATGATTTAAATTTTATTGCCAAACACTTAGTATAGTGGAAAATACAATTGTTATATTTTTAATAAATAAATTTTGCAGAAAACTCGCCTGCTGAATTTTGAAGAAGTTTTCAACAGGTGGATTGTTAAAACTTGAATTTTCAACCATAAAGATGAATTTTCAACTGAGAAGGATCATTTTCTAGCGAAACAATACGAATTTTCAACGGAATATTAAGCTCTTATTTTTATCTTAAAAATGCGCATTTTATTAAAATAAAAATTATTATTAAACATTTTGCTGCAACTTTTGTCGTTTTTCCGTAAACCTAATTTGTTTATATTCAATGTAGATGTATTTTAGGCGTAAAATGTTTGTAAATAAAATGTGATCGTAGTTTATAACAAACTTGTAGATATTTTTTGATTAAAAAATTTTTTTCTTTCAATTTTATTCTTCAATTAAGTCGTTTTTTCAATTTTTTATTTTTTCAAAATTTTATTTTTTAATTTGTAATGTTCTTTTTTGCGATTAAAACAAAAACTATTCATCCTTTTGCAAAGTGATTAATGAGACAATTGTAGATCTTTTCAGGGCGCGTAATTTGAGTCTATGGATTTTTTCCGTATCTCGCATAGATTGGCCGCAAAATGGAATTTTTTATTATTTTTTTGTATAATCAAAATTTGAATTTTTAACTTTTCGACAAAAATGAAAAAAATTGGTTCATTTTAATATTTTCGCAGTTTGAAAAATAAATGTTTTCCTTCTCTTGACTTTTATCATCTCATGCGTTTTTTAGCTTAAAAACTTCATTTTTTTTTATTTTGGAAATTCTATAGCTTTGATAATTTTTATTTTATCGAAAAAAAGTGGTAAGGATAAATTGTTTGAGTTTCTGAGTATTATGAATCGCCGTACATAGAATGTTTAAGTTTAAAAAAAAGTCCAATTTTCAGTTAGGAAAATTAATTTTTAAAATGAAAATATTATTAGTTGAAGGGACCTTGGAAAATTGGGAAGCGGCTTTCAAAACATTCTAATAATAATACTCTTCCAAAATTTTTCTATTGTCAATTTCGAGTTGAGAAGTTTTTAATTTTTAATTTTATATTCTACTAAGGGTCAATATTTTAACACATTTTTAATATAAAACAAATAACGTCAGAAAATTTGTTAATTAAGGCTTTTATTTCGAAATATTAAATGCTTAATATATTGTACTAATGTAAATCTTAAACTCTAGAATTGTGAACTTTTTATACAAAAATTAATTATTTAATTGAGCATAGGTTTTAATAATTTTTTCAACTATAAAATAGTTATTTTTAAACGATACAATTTTGAAAGATTTTCAAATGAAATCAAACCATTTTCAATGTTGCGATATAACATTTTTTCATTTTCAATACTTTCAATTCAAAGTTTTTCCATTTTAAACGATTCCAGTTTGGAATATTTTAATTTTAAAAATTTTAAGGTAAGTTAATCAAGAAGCAAGATATAAAATTTTAAGCTTCACAGATTTGAAATATATTAAAAAGTGGAAATTCTTTCAAATACTAACTAATAATTGACGAATAATTATAAAAATTTAATTGTAACAGATTTTAGAACATTAATCAGATTTACTGAAACTATAATCAGGATTACAATAAATAAGGTTAAAGATATCTTCATTATTTCAAGTATTTTAGGTATTAAAAAAAGAAGAAAATTTGTTCATTAAAAAATTTAATCCTAGAGCCTAACACTGAGTAAAACGTAAAATATATATTTATTTCAAAAATATTAGTTTCCGAATATTACATTCATTTTGTTGTATAATTTCAAAGATTTAAAATATATTCTCACACTTATTTGTTTTTAAACTTTAATTAATAAAACAAACAAATTTAAAAAACGGAAATGAAAAAACAAAATCATCTCTTCAAAACAAGCTAACGATGAAAGTATAATTACTGATAATTATTTTCGTATGATAATTATTATTAAAAAAATTAATTAAGATAAAAATATATTATATAACCACCATGATGTATAATTTACGACAATGATTAAAGGACCCTTCTGTGAGATTTTAAAGTTTTAAAAATAATAAACGACCCACTTATACAAGAACTCCTATAAATAATCTGAATCTGAAAATCTAAAAAATGCTGCTTTCTTAAGGCTGTAAATCCTGAAAATGTGGAGATTTTTGATAAAGCCCTGTATTCTGGTTTCAGGTAAGTGTCAACTGGTGTCAACGCCCTCGACTTTGAGAGATCCGGCCCCTCCAGCCCCTCAAATCGGAACCAGTCTCTTGACTTAAGTTAACCGGTTGGAGAAGTGAAGCATTGTGAAAGAGGCTTTACGCTAAACACACTAACACACTATTCCATAAACATACAGATGTGTGCATGCGATTTAATGTATGTGGACAGGTATGAGAGGCATACATCGTGCGTGAGTATAGTAGTACATCACAATCTAACCCCATCCACGATGCGCTTGATGATACACTAACTCTTTATGACTTCAAGAACAATACCAATGGCTTCACACTATGTGAACTTAATCCAAGGCTAAAAAGAACAAAGAAAATTAAAAGAAACTCAACTACGCACTAGAGTTTAATCTTTATCGCATTTTATTAGGATTTAAAAAAAGAACATTTTCTACTATAGGCGAAGCAAACCTTCTTTTATGATAAGTCCAAAATAAGTATTTTTAAATAACTAAAATATTGTGCGCTATGGGCGCACTAATCACCCGTTCTTTGGAAAAAACACAATCTAGTAGGTGGCGATCTTGCGGACCTAATCTAGGAATCTTAAAATTACCAAGAATTTATGGTGAGCGAATGCAATTAAGAGATTTGAAAGCAATTATTGTTTTAACAAATATAATATCATAATTACTAAATATATTTTTAGAAAAACATTCTACAGTGAAATGAACGTACACTTTTTTAAATTAGAGAGTTTCTGCAGATCAGGTAATTCCAGAAAGTCATGAAATGTCAAGGAAAACCTGATAGAATTAGGGAATTTTTGAAAAAATAAAGTTGAAGCCAATTTTATTCTTATGGTTAAAAATTATAACTATTCCGTTGAACATTAATCTCTTCTCTTTTTTTGAGGAATCAAACTATTTCGTTGAAAATTCAGCTTTTTTGGATAATTGAAAATATTTTTAGTATAAAATTAAAATCCTTTTTGGCTGAAATATCAAATGTCACGGCATTGGTTGAAAATCAAACTACTTAGTTTGAAGTGGAACTGTTTTTTTTAATTATTTTATTTGGTTAAAGATTCATCATCATTTTATTTTACAAAACTTTTTTTTCAAAATGTAATTATTGTGTTAAAAATCAATTGCTATAACTGAAAATTTAAGTCGTACATCTTTGATTCATAATTTATCTTGTATTTGATTAAAAATTTGAATTGGTGAGGGAATATTTAAGCTTCTTGGTTGGAAATTTCTTTAAAAATTCAAATATATGGTTGATGATTCATCATTTTATTTTACAAACCTTTTTTCGTTCAAAATTTAATTATATTGTTCAAAATCAATTGCTGTAACTAACAATTTAAGTCATACATCTTTGGTTCAAAATTTATCTTGTCAAATTAAAAAATTTAAATATTTGGTTCAAAGTTCTTGTATTTTATTAAAAATTCGAATTGGTGGGAGAATATTTAAGCTTCTTGGTGACTAATTTCTCTTATTGGTTGAAAATTTCTTTAAAAATTCAAATATTTGGTTGATGATTAATCATTGTATTTTACACACCTTTTTTATTCAAAACTTAATTATATTGTTCAAAATCAGTTGCTTTAACTAAGAATTTAAGTCGTACACCTTTGGTTCAGAATTCATCTTCTTAAATTAAAAATTTAAATATTTGTTTGAAAATTCTTGTATTTTATTAAAAATTCGAATTGTCGGGAGAATATTTAAGCTTCTTGGTGACTAATTTCTCTTATTGGTTGAAAATTTCTTTAAAAATTCAAATATTTGGTTGATGATTAATCATTGTATTTTACACACCTTTTTTATTCAAAATTTAATTATATTGTTCAAAATCAGTTGCTTTAACTAAGAATTTAAGTCGTACATCTTTGGTTCATAATTTATCTTCTTAAATTGAAAATTTAAATATTTGTTTGAAAATTCTTGTATTTCATTAAAAATTCGAATTGGTGGGAGAATATTTAAGCTTCTTGGTGACTAATTTCACTTTTTGTTTGAAAATATCTTTAAAAATTAAAGTATTTGGTTGATGATTAATCATTTTATTTGACAAAATTTTTTTAAAATGTAATTATTTTGTTTAAAATCAATTGCTTTAACTAAGAAGTTAAGTCGTACATCTCTGTTTCATAATTTATTTTGTATTTTATAAAAAAATTTAAAAATGTGGTTGAAAATTTCTTTAAAAATTCAAATATGTGGTTGATGATTCATCATTTTATTTGACAAATCTTCTTGTTCCAAATTTAATTATATTGTTCAAAATCAATTGCTTTAAATAAAAATTTAACTCGTACATCTTTGGTTCAAAATTTATCTTGTCAAATTAAAAAATTTAAATATCTTGTTGAAAATTCTTGTATTTTATGAAAAATTCTAATTGGTGAGAGAATATTTAAGATTCTTGGTGACTAATTTCTCTTCTTGGTTGAAAATTTCTTTAAAAAATTAAATATTTCGTTGAGGATTGCTCATGTTATTTGACAAAACTTTTTTTCAGAATATAATTATTTTGTTGCAAATCAATTGCTTTAATTGAAAATGTAACTCTTACATCTTTGTTGCATAATTTATCTTTTTAAATTCAAAATTTAAATATTTGGTTGAATATTCTTGTATTTTATAAAAAATTCGATTGGTGGGAGAATATTTAAGCTTCTTGGTGACTAATTTCTCTTTTTGGTAGAAAATTTCTTTAAAAATTAAAGTATTTGGTTGATGATTAATCATTTTATTTGACAAAACTTTTTTTTAAATGTAATTATTTTTTTGAAAATCAATTGCTTTAACTGAAAATTTAAGTCGTACATATCTGGTTCATAATTTATTTTGTATTTTATTAAAAATTCGAATTGGTGGGAGAATGTTTAAGCTTCATGGTCACTAATTTCTCTTTTTGGTTGAAAATTTCTTAAAAAATTCAAATATTTGGTTCATGATTAATAATTTTATTTGAAAAAACTTTTTTTTCAGAATATAATTATTTTGTTGAAAATCAATTGCTTTAACTGAAAATTTAAGTCGTACATCTTTGGTTCATAATTTATCTTCTTAAATTGAAAATTTAAATATCTGGTTGAAAATTCTTGTATTTTATTAAAAATTCGAATTGTTGGGAGAATATTTAAGCTTCTTGGTGACTAATTTCACTTTTTGTTTGAAAATTTCTTTAAAAATCCAAATATTTGGTTGATGATTAATCATTTTATGTGACAAAACTTTTTTTTCAAAATATAATTATTTTGTTGTTAATCAATTGCTTCAGCTGAAAATGTAACTCGTGCATCATTGGTTCATAATTTATCTTCTTAAATTGAAAATTTTAAAATTTGGTTGAATATTCAAGCTTCTTAGTGACTAATTTCTCTTTTTGGTTAAAAATTACTTTAAAATTAAATTTTTTGGTTTAAAATGATACTTTTACGTTAATAATTGACTTGGATTTTATTGAAAATTCATTTTTAACTAAAAATTTAATTATTTTATTATTAGTTGAAAATTTATCTTTTATCAAGGTGAAAATTAACTATTTGTTGACAATTCGTGTTTTCTGGTAGAAGCATACTCTTATTAGTTATAAATTCATTTTTTTGTTTAAAACTTAATTTCTGTGGTGTAAAATTGAGCAACTTTGTTGAAAATGCGTTTCTTTTATGGTTGAAAACTTATTTTATTAACTGAAAATTTTAATATTTTATTTGTTATAAAAAATTTATCTTTCTAGTCGAAAATTAATACATTTGGTTCAAAATTAAATTTCTTAGTTAAAATTTATAATTTTCTTTGAAAATTCACTTTTCTATTCAAATTTTGTGTGGAAATGCACCTTCTTGGTTAGAAATGTAATATTTGTTGTTAAAAATTTTTCTGTTTTGTAGATAATTTAACCCTTCTATTTATTGCTCAGAATTCGTTTGTTTGCTTGAAAAAAATATTTATTTAAAAATTCGTTTGTTTTTATAGAAAATTCATGGTTTGCGTTGAAAATTTCTGTAAATTCAGCATGAATGACACAATTTTGTCCAATTCCTAACAATTTTTTTAAATTGGTAGATTATTTTTTTCATTGCCAAAATATGTTTCCGCGTGTGTAATAATCAAATACCGTATTTTTAATATTTTTTTTAACATTTAAAAAACATTTTAAAAAAACATTTTCAAGATATTTCCAGACGACCTATTCATCAAAGTAGAAATAAATTCGACAATTTAAATTTGGTTACAATTTTCTTTTTAAGGTTCCATTTACCGCACCTTCTGAATATATTTTTCACATAAATGCATCATTAATTTTTTTTTATATCAAAATTCTATTTTTTAAAGTAAAAAGTACGAAGAATGTGACACTTATGTTCCAAATGTTGTAACTTTGTCTGTTATAGTAGAAAAATAATCTTCTTGGTTCAAAATTCATTTCTCTTGATTTAAAAAGTAGGTTTTTTTATTGAAAATTAATTTTTAAAATTAAAATTAAACTATTTTATATTTGGGTTGAACATCATTCCTTTTCAGTTAAAAATTCAACAAATTTTTTTAAAATTTCTGGATTTTATTGGTGAATAATTCACCTTTTTAATTGACAATTAAACTGTTGGTTCAGAATTTCATTAGGAGTTAAAATATTTGGTAGAAAATATATGTACTTTGTTAAAAATGATTCATTTTTGGTAGAAAATTGATTTTTTTGATTAAAAATTTATTTTTAACTAAAAATTTAACTAACGTTTTTGTTTGATAAACATGCAATCTTTTTGATAGAAAATTTATGTATATAATTGAAAATTTAATTCTTTCGTTTAAAATTTATTTTATTGCCTTAAAAACTTATTTCCTTAATAAAAAATTAGACTTATCTATTTTTTATTGAAAATTTAACTTACTAGTTAAAAATTCATCTTTTTTATTAAAAATTATTCTTTTTTGGTCAAGAATCATTTTCTGGATTGAACATTCAACTAGTTGGTTAACAATTTTTTTTATTTAAGATGCATCATTTTAGTAAAAATTTCGTTTATTTTGTTTAAAAAATATAATATTTTATTCAAAGTTCGTTTTTTGTTGTTGAAAATGATTTGTTTAAATAGAAATATGGATTTTTCAATTTCGCTAGATTTTATTGCTCAAAATTAGTTGAAAATCCACTTGTTTTGTTGAAAACTCGTCTTTTGGATTCGGAAACTCGATTATTTTGGTAAAAAATGCATATTTTTAGGGTTGTAAATTCAACTTTTTTCTAAGAAAATTCGCCTTTTTCACCTAAAAACTAAACATTTTAGATGAAACTATTTATTATTTATTGATTAATAAACCTTAATCAATTCAAAATTGAACTGTTTTCTTAAAAATTATATCTTTTGTTCAATTTAATAGCTTCTTATGAAAGATTAAAATATTTTTTGGTGGAAATATCAACTATTACACTTTTTTTTTAGAAATAATTTTTTAAATCAAAGATTCATCAGTTTGGTTGAAAATATAACGACATAATTGGATGAAAATTCTTCATTTTTATAGGTTTCAAATAAGTTAATTTTACTGAAAATGTAATGATAAAATTTTAAAAGAATAAATTTTCAATTTTTGTTAGTTCTCTGGCCACAAATCCTACAAAAACATTGCAAAAAAATATTTTTTTATGTTAATGCTTGTGCTTTAGTGTCAAATGAAGGTTTGACCACTACTGAAATCTTTTGAAACCATTTACACCTTTCTAGATTTCTAAAAATCCCTTGAAATCTTCTGAAAGCTCACGAAATCCTTAAATTTTTCTGAAACCCCATAAAATCCCATATAATAATCCAAATACTTTGGAAAACAAAAAAAAAAATAATCTGTGATAAGCAATTGAAACATCTTAAAAGCCTTTGAAAATCCGTAAATATATATATTTTTTAAATACCTTTTAATGCATTACCATTTTTTTAGTCTTTTGAAATTATTTAGAATCTTTTAGATTACCATAGAATTCTTTAAAAAAATTGCAATCCATAGAACTTTAATTTTTTTTACTTTAATTCCTGTAAAATTTTCCGAAATCTTAATAAGAAATTGGTTGAAAACGCTGCTATATTTTGAAACACTTTGAAAACTTTTTAAAACTCGCTAAAATCTTTTTAAATTTCTTAAATGCTCGTATAATTATATGAAATCCCTAAAAGTCCTGTGAAATTTCTTCAGATAATACAAAATTTTATAAAATAAAAGGATTTAAATTTTAATTTGTACAATTCCAAGTAATTCAAATTAAAAATGTTATAATTTTAATGTTATTATTTTGCGTGTTAAATAATTAACATTTAATCTATGAAGTTTTAGAGTCTGAACGTAAAATGTTCAATTTTAGTGGCTCAAACATTGAAACTTTACAATTTAAAAATAATTGTACAACTATTAAGGCTAATTAATTCATCATTTCAATGTTCGGAACTATTTAAATTAAAAACTAACACTTTTGAACATTTTAATTTCAGATTGATGATTATTTTTAAGCTGTGAAATTTTTTAAGTTTATTTAAAAATAAAACTCACTACTAGGGCTTTTAGCTTTCGATGAATACAGATTCGATTTTAAGGAAATTTATTTTTAGCATTTGCAATTGTAAATACTACGATACGACTTTTAATATTTGAATTTGTTTATTTCTCACTTGGATACAAAACGTCACCTGCTCTCAAATGTGCTTACAGTTTCGCGATATTTTTTTCTGTATAGTAAGCTATCAATTTTTTTTTTAATTCTACAATTAAATATGAAATTATTCAATTGGTAACGCAATAAATTAAAAACATGTAAACTCTAAATTTTGAAATAGCTTCTTTTGAACTCTCACAATACTCTTTGTAGTCTTAAATTGATCTAGTATCCCTGAAATTTTTTTTAATTCCTCTGAATCTCTTTAAATGCCTCTCCTCAACATTTTTTAAATTCTGTGAAATTTTTTATAAATCTTTAGGAACTTAATATCTTAAGTATGCTAAATATTTGAATGAATATTTTCTCGATATTAAAGAATTAACAAAAATTAATAATTTTTTATTTCATGAAATTAGGTTTTATTCTTTGTAGTATCTCTTCGTCCCGAAATTCGGGATTACTAGTCCAATATTTTTCTAAATTTATCGACGAGAATCTGTTTGCTACTGTCTGCTCGTTAAAATTTGATTCCATTTTTTAAAATAAAATATAATAAACTAAATTTTTTCAATTTATAAGGACATTGTTTTTTTCTGAAATACATATCGAGAACGCTTTTAATTCAGCCATTAAAGGATTATTTTACATTTTTTAAGTATGAAGAAATATTCCCTATAATGAGTGGCTTTTTGAAATAAAAATATTCAAAAAACTTGAAGTGATATACGATCTCGCTTGTCCCAAATATTGTTCCTAATGGATTTCATTCTTGAATGTCGTTAGCCAGCTGAATACTTCACAGAAAAAACGAAGCATAAAATTTACTTTCATTCTGCCGTAAAAATTACCTGAGACAAAAATTAACTTCAGAGCATAAACCTCACATAAATATCAGTTATAATTTCTTTTGTTTTTCCATGAAAACAAATGTATTTTGAAAAACGTGTAATTCTCTGAATAAAACTTTATCCATCAAAAAAAATTACCTGCAACATATTATATTTTCTAGTTTTTCTGTGTTTTTCTAACTTCCAAAGTCTAGAAGAAAAAAAATTAACTGATTGAATCAATTTTGTGTCGATTGAATTATCTGCGAATATTAGGTTGGGATCCCAGCGGAGATAGAGACATTTTTTTCACAATCTTAAGATTTATCAATATTTTAATAATATTGATATAGACCA
>JAAAKG020148063.1:0-10333 GCA_010014905.2 Druon quercuslanigerum
TAACTTTAATTTATTATAGGCTTTTAACTAATTTTAAAATTAATAGATATTAGCAGAATCTATTAATAATTAATTAATAAGTAAATAACATAAAAGTTATTTAATAATTATTTTTATTAAAATGTATGTACATATAATTTTAAAAATTGAATTCAGATACTCATTTCCCAACATTACAAACATTAGAAAAATTATTATATGGGAGATATTTTTTTTCAAACAAAATTTGATTACAGAAATAATAGCCAATATTTAACTGCATAACTTTATGTAAATTATAAATTAATACGACTTAATTGAAAACAGTTTATATTCAGTTAAAAAGAAATATCAATTAGTCAATAGTCAGTTAATCAGTTCATAATATAAAAAGCAATAACAAATTATTTTCTTGTAAAAAATCCAATCATTTTTATATTTACATATTTATAAAATTTTAAACTTTAATTTCTAAATATCTTGATTACTTTTGAAATAATTTCAGAAAATTGAAGTTTAAACAGAGTTATTTAATAAATATTTAATCATTTGAACACAAGAAAAGGTTACACCATTATTTAAATTGAAAATTCATATAATTTGAAGCTTTAAACAATTTTTTTCATTGAAACATTTAAATAATTTTAACTTTTCATATTTTTCAAAATTTTAACTTGTCTTTGTTCAACTTTAATTAATTATAGGCTTACTTAATTGTAAACAATTTAAATTTAAAGCAGAAATAAAATATTTTAATTTAAAAAATCCAATTATTTTTATTTTTACATATTTAAAAAATTTTTTATTTTAATTTCTGAATACCTTAATTTCTTTTAAAATAATTTCGGAAAATTAAAGTTTTAACATAATTACCTAATGAATATTTTATCTTTAAAAAAAAGCATTAAACCATTATTTTAATTAAAAACTTTTATCATTTAAAGCTTTAAACAATTATTTTCGCTGAAAGATTTAAATGATTTTAACTGTTCATATTTTTTAAATTTTAACTTGTCTTCGTTTAGGTTTAATTAATTATAGGCTTTTAACTAATTTTAGAATTAATGGATTTAAGCAGAATCTATTAATAATTAATGAATAAGTAAAGAACATAAAAATCATTTAATAATTGTTTTCTTTAAAATGTATGTACATATAATTTTAAAAATTAAATTCAGATACTCATTTTCCAACCTCGCAAACAATAGAAAAATGATTGTAATAAAGATATTTAAAAAAAAATTTATTACACAAATAATAGACAATATTTAATTATGTAAGATTAATGTAAATAATCAATTTCTGTGACTTAATTGGAACAATTTATATTTAGTTTTTTGAAAAAAAAATCAATCAGTCAATAGTCAAGTTAATCACTTTATATTATAAAAAGCAATAATAAATTATTGTCTTTTAAAAAATCCACTTATTTTTATTTTTACATATTTTTCACAATTTTAATTTTAATTTCTGAATACGTTTATTTCTTTTGAAATCATTCCAGAAAATGGAAGTTTTAACAGAATTACTTAATAAATATTTAATCACTTCAAAACAAAAAAGCATTTAACCATTATTTTATTTGAACATTCATATAATTTAAAGCTTTAAATCATTATTTTCATTGAAACATTAAAATAATTTTAACTTTTAATTCTTTCAATTTTTTAATGAAATTATTTGTTGAAAAAAATAAGAATTTAATGATGAAGAACTTTCTTATAGAGATTATTATTGTTAATATTATAAAAAAATGCATTAATCAGTCACTTTTCGATAGAGAAATTGTTATTTTTTATGTCGTTATTCTAATTAGAAACTTAATGCTAATTTTACAAAACTTGATAATTTGTTAATTAATCTTTTGATATGATAAAATTCCCCATTAAAAAAGTGGTAATCGAAAAAAACTAATTTTTATTTCGGCCAATGCCTTATCTATGCTTTTTTAATTAAATTTGTTTTAAAAATCATAAAATTTAACAACTAGTTAAGCGTGTTGCTGAAATTGTCATGCAGTTCCCAACTGAAAGTACTGATATTAAAAAAAAATTTGCCGAAAAATGCCCAAATAGTGCATTTGTTTATTAATTTTTTTTTTTTAAATCCTAAGATTCATCCACTAATTACGAATTTGTCTAAAATTAGCATAACGCTCCTAATTAAAAAAAAATTATATCGGAAAAAACGAATTTTTCTGTCTAAAATTGGGTGATTAATGTAACTGTTTATTAAATTTGTTTATAATATTGAATATAATAATCTCAAGAAAAAATGTCTTCATCATTATATTGTTTTTACTTAGTTAATTTTAACGATTTTTAGATTTTTGACGAGCACCGGGAACCTCAAATAGAAAAAATTGAAAATTTTTTCAAAATATTTTTCCATTTATAAAAAAATTGAAAACTTATTTTTAACATTATGCTCAACAACTCTCTTATAATTTTTAGCACTTTAAAAAAAAATTTAAATCGTTTAATATTTGTGAGCTGTACGTTATTTTGAACCAAAAAGTCTTTCTGGAAAATGCTTAATTTCTACTTTTTAAATTCCAAAGTAATTGTTATATTATAATCAATTTTTTATAAACAAATGTATATTTTAGCCATTTCGCTCTCTATAGACTCCGTTCAATGAAAAATATGCATCAATAATTTATCAAACATTTACTTATTTTTATTATTAAATATTTGATTAAAATACTTAATTGTTATAATAAATATTGTGAACCAATAAAAAACAAATGATAGAATCCAATAAAAAAAATTTAATTATTTTTGGTTAAAAGTCAATCTTTTTCTTGAAAAGCATTCCATTATATTTTTGGTTTCGAAGTCATCTATTTTAGTTAATAATTTTACTATTGGGTTTAAAAATTATTTATTTTCTTAAAAATTCGTTTTAGTTATGATTGAAACCTAACCATTTTTTTCTTAAAATTTTAACAAATCTCTTTTTTTGGAAATCGATATTTTTTATTTTAGAATTTGAGTACTTGGTTAATAATTCATTTATTTTGTTACTAATTTGTCCTTTTTTTTGTAAAAATAATCTACTTGGTTAAAAAATCAACTTTGCAGTTAAAAATTCCACTCTTTGGTTGAATTTTAAACCCTTTTCTTAAAAATTTATTTATTTTGTTGAAAATTAATCATCTTAGTTGAAAATTCATCTCTGTTTGAAATTTTTACTAGTTTGCTAAAAACTTATTGTTTTTTTTTGTTTGCTTGTGAATAAATTTCCTTCCCTGAAAATAAAATCATTTCATTTTTGGTTGGAAATTAATTTTTTCTGGTTGAAGATTCATTTGTATGTTTTTTAAATTTATCTCTTTTGGTAGAAATCTGTCTTGGTTAATGATTGATCTATTTAGAAAAATAATAATAATTTTGTTCGTTGAATTCATCTGCTTTATTTTCCAATTAAAAATACAAGTTTTTCTAAAATATTTGACATTTTAGTTTTAAGGCTAAATATTTATCTGCTAGGCTAAAAACTCAACTATTTTTTTTTAAATTGGTCTTTTTTCTTTGAATTCAAGGAGTTGTTTTTTTTTGTTATTAAAAATTAGTTTTTATAAATAAAAATGCATTAATTTAATTTTTTATTATTAAGTAAGCATTTTGGGTCAAAAATTCAACTTTTTTTTTTAATTAAACAAATTTGGTAAAAAACAAAACTGATTGGTTAAAACCTAAACTATTTATTTGGAAATTTAACTATTTTTTTAGAAATTCGCTTCTTTTTGGTGAAAAATATATTTTTTATTTTAATATGTAGCTTTTCTGTTTTTGGTTTAAATATTTTTCTTTTTGACTCAAAAATTCATATATTTTGTTACAAATTTATCTTTTTTTGTAATAATAATTTACTTGGTTAAAAAGATATTATTGTGGGTTAACGATTCAACTTTTTTTTTTAAATCGTATTTTTGAATTAAATTATACGGTTTGAAAATTTTCTTAAGTTAATTCTCGAAACATCAAATTGAAGAATGCCATTTTTGTTTAAAAATGTCACTTTTTTAGTTGAAAGTTGATCTTCCTTAATTACAAATTAACTTTCATGTTGAAATTTTGTTTCAGATTCAAAACCACTGTGTTGTTAAAAAATCGTTTAATTGTCTATCCAACTAATCTTGTTTGCTAAAAATTAAAAAATTAAAACTAAAAAATGGATAGACAAAAGTTGAGCAACCAAAAAAAGAGCTGAAAATTGGATACAAACTTTTGTTATAACAATATATTAGAAATAACAAGAATTGGCTTCTTGGATACTTCTTATATATCGAGTGCGAAGGACGAGATACCTATGAAAATGTGTTCGTTAAAACTCGAAGGAGCTTTAACGAAAGAGAATTCACAATCACCAAATGACAGTTGTGGGGAAGTGCAAATACTCAGCGTGTAGCGCGCGGTAAATATATTATCGAGCGCGAAGCGCAAAAACCATCCGTCACGCGTCCCAGGCGCGCCAAAATTTATGAGCCGCCCGCGCATTTTTTTGTATTTAGGATGAGTTACTTAGACAGCAGGGGTTGAAAAAATAATTTCTAACGAGAGTAAACATGGGGATGAAGAAAAGCAAAGAAAAAATGGACCATTCTCACATTTCATTTTTCGCGAGATCCGCACATTTCGTGCCGGCGGAATAAACGTGGTGCTAACGAAGAAACACGACACGTGCAGAAAAGTTACTACTAGGGTGGCATATTATGAGTATTATTGCTGGCAATCCGAAAGTTATAAAACTCTATTTTCTCTTCTCGCCTTTTCCTTACGAGCTTCTATCCAGGGCTGTAGATACGAAAATTATTTTAAATACTCACAAGAATTAATAAAAATTGTGAAATAGTCGAAATTGTCGCTTATTTAATTATTACACCTTTTGTTGGTGCTTTAAATAAATTTTTTTTTATGAATACTCAATTATTAGGGTAGCTCATGAAGAAAGATGAATTTTCAAACATGACGTTTGACTTCTGATGACTTTTTTACCATTAAGAAAAATGAATGAATTTGAATTTTCAGTAAAAATGTAACTTTCAACAAAATAATTTAATTTCTTGCCAAATAGCTGAATTTTTAACATATAAATATGAGATTTTAGACAAGAATAGGAAATTTTCTGCCAAAAGACGAATTCTTGAATTTCCAACTATATAGTCAATTTTTTAAATAATAAAGATAAGTTTACGATTAAAAATTGAATAATTAGATTTTCAGTTAAAAACTGATTTTCAATTATCACATAGTTAAATTGAACGAAAAAGAACAAATTTTATACAAAGTAGTTTAATTAATAATGATACACGCAGAAAAAAATTCTGCTAAGTTTACACAATTTTCAGTTGTTTGATAAATTTACGGATATTTTCTAAAACATTTACAGACATTTTGATTCGATTTTACAATTTAAGGATGTTAATTTCGCAAAAAACTTCAGTCCTAAACTGCAGAAAATTTGGTAATCATTTTAGAAATTATATGCCCGGAAAATGAGAATTTTTAAAAAAATATTAATTTTCAATTAAGGAAGATAAATTTTTAACAAAATACTTGAATTTTCAACCAAAGAAAAAATTAACCAAAGATGGAATGGTTATATTTTTGGAAAATAAATTATTAAGAAAAAATAATTTATAACAAAATAGTGCTGTTTTCATATAAATTGTTTAAATTTTAATGAAACAGTTTAAATTATTAGAAATTAGTTAAATCTTCAGCAAAATAATTAAACTTTTAACAAAATAGTTTGAACTTCTTACGAAACAGCTTAATTTTTAACCCACAGAGGTAAATTTTAAATCAAGAAAAATTATTTTCTACCAAAAAGATTAATTTTCTACCAAAATAATATAATATAAATAAATATAAATTTAAACCAATAATAAAAATAAAATAAATTTTTTAAACAAAAATAGAGTCATTAAATTTTCAAATTAACAAACTAACTTTAAAATAGTTAAA
Organism: Druon quercuslanigerum; assembly: GCA_010014905.2. Lineage (NCBI taxonomy): Eukaryota > Metazoa > Arthropoda > Insecta > Hymenoptera > Cynipidae > Druon > Druon quercuslanigerum. The sequence continues at coordinate 5,952 of JAAAKG020148063.1, forward strand.
TTTTCAACCTACAATTATGAATTTCGAACCAAGATGATTTATTTATACAGAAGTAGACAAATTTCAAACCAAAATATAAAGCTTCAACCTAAAAATTCAAATATATATAATATACATATATTTTTTCAACAATAAAAATGCACTCTTAAATTTTACGTTTAACAACAAAAAACAATTTTTAACCAGTTTAATTCAACTAAAGAAGACAATTTTTTAACAAAATGCATTAATCCTCAACCTATAAAAATCAGTGAATTAATACATGAATTTTCTATTGAACAACTTAATTTTTAACTTAAAATGGAAAAAATTAACCAAAGATTGCATGGCTATATTTTTGAAAAATAAATTATTTAAAAAAACTAATTTCTAACAAAATAAAACTGTTTTAATATAAATTGTTTAAGTTTTAACCAAATACTTTAAATTTCTAAACAGTAGTTAAATTTTCAACAAAATAATTAAACTTTGAACAAAATAGTTGAACTTTTTACGAAATAGCTTAATTTTGAACCCACAGAGGTGAATTTTAAACCAAGAAAAATTATTTTCTACCAAAAGAATTAATTTTCTACCAAAGACAAATTGTCAAAATAATACTTAAGATTTAAATAACAAAATAGTTGAATTTTCAACCTACAATTATGAATTTTTAACCAAGAAGATTAACTTTCTAACAAAAGATGAATTTTAAACAAAATACATGCATTTTCAATAAAATACATAAACTTTTTTACTACTTTCTACCAAAACACGCATTTTCAACCAAACAGTTGAATTTTGAAGTAAAAAATGTATGCTTTTTATGAAAAAAAAATTAATTCTCCACCAGTTTATTTCAACGAAGAAAGAAATATTTTTGAAAAGATTTTTGATTCCTCAAGTAAATTAATTTTTATCATACAAGTTAAATTTCCTACCTAAATAGACGAATTTTCAACTTACAAAGAAAAACTTTTCAAATCAAAAAGGAATAGGTACAGTTTCAGATTCACGATTGATTTCAACCAAAGAAAAAACTAATTTTCAACAAAATACTTAAATTTTCAAATGAATAATTTTATTTTCATCCAAAAATATTAATTTTCAACAAAACATAATATTTTCAGGCAAATAGTTTAATTTTGTAAAATATTGTTAAATCTTCAAGCCAAACATACGAAGTTTCTATAAAACAACAAAATTTTCAACCAAATAATATGAATTTACGACAAAAATTTAATTTTTGGCTAAACAGTGGAATTTTTAACTAAAATTATGAATCTTTACTTAAAAAAATTAATTTTTTTACAATAGTTCAACTTTAAAATAAGTGGTTTATTTTTTAACAAAAAAATTGCATAATAAATAATATTTAATGGCTAATATTTGAACCAAAAAATTAATTTTAAATCGAAAATAATTTAATTCAACCAAGAAAAAAGAATTTTTAACAAAATAGTTTAACCCTCAAACAAAACAAATTGTTTTTTAGCCGAGAATTAATTTTGTACGAAAAAGACGAGTTTTTATAATACTACAAAAAATGTTAACCAGAAAAGAATATTTTTCATCGAAAAATCACATGCTTACATTTTTAGATCAAAAAATTAATTTTTAGCCAAAAAAAGGAATTTTTAAGAAAATAGTTTAATTTTCAAAGAGATTAATTTTCCTCTAAAAAAATAATAAGGTTCTTAACGAAACATTAAATCGTTTTTCAGTTTATAAAACTGATTATCAACATAAAAAAAAATAATTTTTGAACCAGTTAAATTAAATTAAAAAAAGGGAAATTTCTAACAAAATAGTTTTAACTCTACAAAAAAAATTATTTAAAATTAGTAATTTTCTACCAAAAAGACGATTTTTTATAATACTACAAAAAAAATTAACCAAAACAGAATCATTTTCATCGAAAAATTACATGGTTAGATTTTTAGCTTAAAAAATTAATTTTTCACAAAAAAAGGAATTTTTAGGAAACTAGCTAAATTTTCAGATATTAATTTTTCACTAAAAAAATAATGAGATTTTTAACGAAACATGAAATCGTTTTTCGGTTTATAAAACTTATTCTCAACATAAAAAAAAATAATTTTGAACCAGTTGAATTTAATTAAAAGAGGTAGATTTTTAACAAAATAGTTTAAACCTTAAAGAACAAATTAATTTCTAGCCAGGAAGTAATTTTGTACTAAAAAGACGAGTTTTTATAAAACTACAAAAAATTTTAACCAAAAAAGAATAATTTTTCATCGAAAAATCACATGCTTACATTTTTAGATTAAAAAATTAATTTTTAGCCAAAAAAAGGAATTTTTAAGAAAATAGTTAAATTTTCAAAGAGATTAATTTTCCTCTAAAAAATTTATAAGGTTCTTAATGAAACATGAAATCGTTGTGCAGTTTATAAAACTGATTATCAACATAAAAAAAATTATTTTTGAACCAGTTGAATTTAATTAAAAAAGGTAAATTTTTAACAAAACTGTTTAACCCTTAAACAAAACAAATTAATTTCTAGCCAAGAAGTAATTTCTACCAAAAAGACGAGTTTTTATAATACTACAAAAAATTTTAACCAAAAAAGAATAATTTTTATCGAAAAATTAAATGGTTAGATTTTTAGTTTAAAAAATTAATTTTCAGTCAAAAAAAGGAATTTTTAGGAAAATAGTTAAAATTTCAAAGAAATTAATTAGCTGCTAAAAAAATAATAAGGTTCTTAACGAAACATGAAATCGTTTGTTAGTTTATAAAACTATGTTTTTATGTTTATAAAACATAAAAAAATTATTTTTGAACCAGTTGAATTTAATTAAAAAAGGTACATTTTTAACAAAACAGTTTAACCCTCAAACAAAATAAATTAATTTCTAGCCAAGAAGTAATTTTCTACCAAAAAGGCGAGTTTTTATAATACTACAAAAAATGTTAACCAAAAAACAATATTTTTCATCGAAAAATCACATGGTTACATTTTTAGTTTAAAAAATTAATTTTCCACCAAAAAAAGGAATTTTTAGGAAAATAGTTAAATTTTCAAACAGATTAATTTTTCACTAAAAAAATAATAAGGTTCATAACGAAACATGAAATCGTTTTTTAGTTTATAAAGCTCATTATCAACATAAAAAAAATTATCCTCGAACCAGTTGAATTTAATTAAAAAAGGTAAATTTTTAACAAAACAGTTTAACCCTTAAACAAAACAAATTAATTTCTACTTAAGAAGTAATTTCTACCAAAAAGACGAGTTTTTATATTATTACAAAAAATGTTGACCAAAAAAGAGTAATTTTCATCGAAAAATTGAATGGTTAGATTTTTAGTTTTAAAAGTTATTTTTCAGCCAAAAAAAAGGAATTTTTAGAAAAATAGTTAAATTTTCAAAGAGATTAATTTTTTTCCATTGAAAAAATAATAAGTTTTTGAATAAAACATGAAATCGTTTTTCGGTTTATAAAACTAATTTTCAACACAAAGAAATGAATTTTGAATCAGTTGAATTTATTTAAAAAAGGTAAATTTCTAACATAATAGTTTAATCTTCACCTAATACAAAATAAGGATTTCGAATAAATAGGTATTTTTTAAATTTATTTGTTAATCTGTTTTTAAGGTTAAAGAAGTCTCATTTTTCCAGAATTCTTGTGAAAATTCAGAAGATTTTTGTAGATTTTAGATATGTCGAAAAAGTATCTAGAAAATTCTTCAAATTTAATTTTATCTCACAGGATATTAGACAATTTTAGGCAAAAATCTAGGCAGCTTAAAACTTTTCAGATTCTTTTTTGAAAATTTTAAAATTTTTTGATATTTAATCCAATTCTTTTAAACAATCTTTTAGAATTATTTTGTCGATATATAAAATTTCTTTAAATTTTCCGAGGAATCTTAAGAGAATCCTGGTATTTTCTTGATATCTTTCAAAATGCTTACAATGCTTCCTTATTGAAATTTCAAATGAATTTTTTTTTTAATTCTTAATAATAAAATTTTTTATAGTTTGCTCATCAAAAGAAAGAAATGTCCAATACAAGATTTTAGAAAATTTAAAAGAAGGATTTCATAAGGTACCTTATTAATAATAAATAATTGTTTTTAATTTTAGTTTCTGCAAAACATCCAACTATTTCTAGAATTTTCCAACTAAATATTCTAAGATTTTTCACAAACTTAATTAATTTCTGCAATTTTCTTGGTTTTTCTAAAAATAAAAAATAACCGCTAAAATATAGAAAAAAGATTTAGACAAAACGGTTTAAAATTTTTAATCGTGTGAGTGATATATTCAAGAGTTCTGAAGAATTTATCTTTAGAGGAATCCTTTGTCCGCTAATACAACATCGTCATCTTCAAGTAAATTGATTAAACCAGACTCGATAGTAATTTGCGAG
>JAAAKG020148064.1:0-10332 GCA_010014905.2 Druon quercuslanigerum
GGTGAATCGATTCTGGAGGACCGATTCCAAGATCGATTCATGAATCGATTCTTTTCAAAGAATCGAACATCCCTAGTTGGGGTAGCGAAACTCTCGCCTCGAAAACAGTGTGAAAGAAGTGTTGCCAACTCATAAAATTCAAACACGCCAGCTGCTCGTAACCATCGGTAACGCAGGCCATAAAAATTAACGTTGGTGACCATTCATTCACGGTATTTTTGGGGCGAAAGTTTTGCGCACCGCGTAATACCTATTTAAAAAAAACCCTAATAAGGTTCCACGCGCGTGTAGCTAACCTTCCGCTCTTCGGTGTAAAGCCGACTATAGAGTGGCAAAGATTACACTCCGCTGCGCGTACATCACGTAGATGTTGACTCATCAATCACGGCGCGGTATTTGCATTACAGTGGGCCGCGCTGGAGGAGTCTCGGCATTCGCAAATGAATTTATTTTGTTTTAAAGCCATAATTTACCTAAATCCTGTAACATTATACCCTGATAATATCAACAGTGACATTTAGAGTCAATAAATAATACCACTCTCATAAATAAAACACGCTCCTCTACAAAATTTAAAGTTTAAAAAAATATAAGTTTATATAGTTCAAATAAGTTTTTTTCTGATATTATAGACACTTTTTGTCTAAATTACTAGAAAAGACATGCGGTTACTTTAATTTTGAACTAAAAATAATAGAGGGTCTTGAGAATCTTTAAAAGAATCGTTCACTCTACAAACCCCGTCGCAGAACTCACGGTAATTACTTTATAAAAATATTTTATGAAACTTTTTTACTTGCTTTTCTCAAGCAAAATAAGTTAAACTTAATAGCTTCAACTATTCCGAAATACGTAAAATATAGTATTTAAACCTTCTCAGGTGGGGTTTTCTTGAATATTAAGGGCAGTTTTTTACACTAATAAACCTTTTTTTACGAGTTCCGGATTCTGACATTTGTCTCTGCTTATTCGAATTTAATCCGATACGTACTGTTAATCTAAAATTTATACTGAATTTACCCGAATGAAAACATGGACCACCGAAAAGGTTCGAATCATTCTAAAATTAGTTCTCATTTCGGAACTTAAAAAATTTCAATGTAAGTACAATCAAAAATAAAACCAGTCAGGATTTATTCGTAATTTGTCCATTTTAATTTGGAATTTTGGTAGACAAAAATATCGACTGCTGAAGAAGCACAAATCAATTCGAAATTTATTTGCAATTGATAATCAAAAATATTTTTCATTTAAATAAATATACCAACCTCTCAGTCTCAGTCACCCCGTTCTCAGCCTTCCTAGAACTGCTGGCTCCCACAGTTTCTCAGGAGAGCAGGATGAGAGCGGTCGCGACAGTCGTCTTCGAAGAGCCGCTGTGCGCGAGTACTGAATTAAGTATATTGCGCAATAGCATGCAGTCTAGCTCAATCCAGAATTTGTGTCAACTTTACCGTCGATTTCAGAAGATGTTCGAATCAATTGGAAATTCATCCGCTGGTAAGACTAGTTATCCGCTAAAATTAAAGTGGGAATGGCAATACATCTGGCTTAAACATAAATTTATTCGTATTTTTTTATTAAGTATCAGCAAGGTACAGTGAAACTCAAATGTCTTTTTGAGTCACACAAAAAAAAAAACAATCAAGTTGTCAACAACAAAAAACACAAATCAAAGACGCAAAATCTCTTCAAAATTGGAAATTAGTTTTACACCACTTTTACAATGATAAAAAGAAATATTTCTTTGATTCTGCATCAAACATTTATTTATTCGAATCGATCAGTTTTTAAATATATAGCTAAGTAAAAATGACTAATTCATATCTAGAATTCAGTTTTTGATTTCCGGGATGAAAGAAAATTTAGAAATGTGTTGCAAGCAAAATTGAATAAACATATGTTAATTTAAAAAATTGCAATAAAATTAAATTTAACTAAATTTAAATTTAAGCAAAAGAGACGTTTCAAAAATAAAAAAAAAAACGAAATGTGAAAATGATGAATAATGGAGAGATCCCAGGGCTTTACTATTGAGCAAGTACATGCGAAAATTAACATTAGTAAAGATGAAATTGATTTTTAAAAAAAAACATTCCTTTCATTGCAATTCAAACTTCGAGCTCGCAAAGCTTGCTTTCTAGAATCCTACGTAAACAAAATCAATGGCCCAGAGTGAGTATTTGTTTGAAAGGACCCCGCACAGAATACATGGGAAAATGTCTATCAGTGGATTTGGTTAAAACTTTGTAATTTTGTGGGCTATAAGGGACCAATGAAATATCTATAGAAAATTTCATACAAAATGGACAGTTTGGACGATATACGGCGCCAAGCGCTCAAAATCAGAGTAAAAGATATATCCATATAGAAATGAAAGCAAAAACGAGAAAATTAGTATAACGCATGAAAATGTGGTAAACATTACGTCTATCTCACACAGCGCGCTTCTCGCAACGGCCGAATGCTAAGCGCTCAATATCTTTAATCAACTGCGACACTCACTGCTTCGGGGCAGCAACGGTGATAAATAAAGGTCAGTATCAATTGTGGTAATGCCAATCATAAGAATCGCTTTCTTTTCGCAACGGTCGAACTCTAAGCGCTCAATATTTTGACTAAGCTTCAAGATTCACAATTTACGGGCAGTGACCGTGCTTGAATAAGGTCAGTATCAAGTGCGGTAATGTCAATCATATGAATCGCCCACTTCTCGGCGCGCATTGCGTTCTCGTAACGTTCGAACGCAATGCGCTCAAAATTTTAAAATTAACTGCAACACTCACTCAGAAAAGATTATTAAATAAGGTTAGTATCAAGTTCGATTGTTCGAATCATATATATCACCCACTTCGGTAGATATGATTGGCAGTCAGAAGTAGCAAGAAGCGGAGGATTTATATAATTGGCGTTACCTCCAATTAAACTGAGCTCACTTTGCGTACATTCCCTATTTAAACCTGGGAATGTATCAGTTATGATATAAACCTTGCAAGCTTCGCGCTCCGCCATTGCGCGAAGAGGACGATATATATGATTGAGACAATCGCACATGATTATGACCTTATTTCAAAACCATTGCTGCCCAGAAGCAGTGAGTGTCGTAGCCGATTCTTAATATTGAGCGCTTTAAGTGCGAACATTGTGAGAAGAGGGCGATATATATGATTCGAACTATCGAACTTGATACTGACCTTATTTAATTACCTTTTCTGCTCTAAAACAGTGAGTGTTGCAGTTATTTTCAAATATTGAACGCTTAGTGTTCGGCCGTTACAAAAAGAGGGTGATTCTTATGATTGGCATTACCGCACTTGATACCGAACTTTTTTTTACCACAGTTGCTGCCCCGAAACAGTGAGTGTCGCAGTTGATTAAAAACATTGAGCGCTTAGCGTTCGACCGTTGCGAGATGCGCGCTTTGTGAGACGAACGTAATGCTTAACACATTTTAAAGCGTGATAATGATTTTATCGTCGTTTTTGCTTTCAATGCTATACGAATACATCTTATGCTCTGATTTTGAACGCCTGGCGCCGTACTGCGTTAAAACTGTCCATTTTTTTCTTTGAAATTTTTGTATGGATATTTTATTTGTTCCCTTATAGCCTACAAAATTACCAAGTTATAACCAAATCCACCGAAAGACATTTTCCCATGCATTCTGTGCGGGGTCCTTTTTGCTTTCGGCTTGTATTCAATTTTATTTCCCTTATAAAGTCTATGTTTAAGAAATAAATTAATTTGGAAAATTTAAATAAAATTCTCAGGAAAAATGTTGTTAATTCTTTTACATAAAGGACTTATACTTGAGAAGAAAAAGCGAAGATTTTCTCTTTTTCTGATTCTGTCCTGGATTATTTTTCTGGAATCGAGAAGCCAGACACACAGTATCTCGAGCAGAGACATTTATTTGAAGGTGCCAGAGAAACTATAAACTATACCCTTAACCCCACATAAATAATAATTACCACAAACGTTTTCAAAACATCTTTTTCATATCTGCGTCTCTACAATAACATTCAACAATACTTGAGAACTACCCCTATCACATTTAACGAACCAAGTCTCACCACTCATCAACTAAATCCACCAAAACAATCTCAAATTAAAAATAACCCCCAAACAACTTTTAATGAATCTAGTTAATAAACGTATCTCCATAGTGATATTCCACATAACCGATGAAATACTTTTATCAAATCTAAGGAACCAAGTCTCACCACATACAACTTTCCAAGACTCTAATTAATGCACCTATCTCTACAGTAATATTCCTCGACCCCTAGGAATTAGCCCAATCGAATTGAACGAACCAATTCTCAGCTGCATTCAACTAAATCTGCAAAAAAGTCAAATCCAAAATAGTCACCACAGACAACTTTCCAAAACTCTATGTAGTTAATATTTTCTTGCCCACTGTACTATTCCACAGCGCTTAGAAACTTTCCCTCTTACATTTAACGAACCACCAATTCTCAGCTGCCTTCAAATGAAACCGACGAACAAAATTAAAAATAATTACCCCAGATAACTTTCCAAGGCTTTAGTTAATATATCTATCTCCACACAAAGAAAATATTTCCTTTAAAAATAATCACTACACACAACTTTCCAAGTCTTTAGTTGATATATCTGTCGTCACAGTAGTATTATACAACCCTTAAGAAATAGCGCTATTAAATTTAACGAATGAATCCTCAGCTACCTCCAACAAAAACTGCCAAAAAATTTTAAATTAACAATAAGCATCCCAAACAACTTTTCAAGACTCCAGTTAATATATCTATCTTCACAGTAATATTCCGAGACTCCTAGGAACTACCCCTATCACATTTAGAGACCAAGTCATACATTCCATCAATTATAACGATAAAAAATTTCAAATGAAAAATAATCACCTTACACAACCTTCCAAATCTGTAGTTGATATATCTCTTACAGCAATATACCACAAACGCTAAGAACTGCCCCTATCAAAGTTAAGGGAGCAAGTCTCAGCAGTCCCGAACTGAAACCGTCATACAAATTTGTATTCAAAATAAACACCTCAAAGAACATTCCAAGACTCTTGTTAGAAAATAATTTGTTTCATAGTCTTTAACCATTACAAATAAGTTGAAAATAGGCATTAGTTAACATATTATTTGATAAATCCAAGTAGAGAGTGCAAGGCAGAAACAATGTCGATTACAATTATAAGGTAAATATTAAAGCAATATTGTAACGCATATAGATACATGACCAGACCTAAGACTCCATTACAAATGTTCTAGGACGCAAAATTTTAGACAAAATAAAGCGAGTTTGCAGTTCTTGCAGGGAGTTAGAGTTAAGATAGTATAACCAGTCTTTCCACTGGATGTGACAGTTGGAGGCTGCTGAAAAATAGAAGATCTAAAATCCGAAATTGCAAGAAAAGTAGCCAAGATATAAAACAAATCCTCTCTTACCCCGAGATCGTATATCGGACAGTTTCTCGGTGGCTCATACATAAATTTGAACTGACGGATACGAATGTAACCTCTAATTGAACCCAGAATCCTGAGCTGAGCAACTGTGCTTGCGACATAACAAAGGAGACGGAAAGTAAGATAAGTTTGAATGCCTGCTACTAAGGGCAAGTGTGGAAACACCTGTAAACTGACAGATCCTAGAACCCTACAATAATCTGAGCACTTTAAATGGACTGCAAAATTGGGCAATATTGTCTCTTTATTCTTTTAAAAAGCTATTGTATCCAGTCCTGGTCATAAATTAACAGAGTTACACACGCAGAAAAACTATCTTAATTGCAAACCCCAATTAAACTTAACCACACTAGAATGGTTAGTTGCTAAGGACTTTAATTTCTTTAAGCAGCGTACAGGATATCTTTGGTCCTCCAATTCCAACAGCCTATCCAGCCAAGATAGAGCCCTCTTAAAAATATCATAGGCCAATTGCAGTTTATCAGTTTCAAATCGCAAAGCTTAAAATGGCGTATAAGACGTCAATAACTTCGATTGAAGCTTTTCGATCATTTCGGTATATCTTAAACCCCAGACTGCTACAGCATAATACAATACACTGAGTGGAGTCACCGAAACAGCTTGACTTTAGTGCACCAAGCTTCAGATTTCGCAGAATAAGAAATTTTTAGAACAGCACCTATAGCAACATTTGCTGAATACATTTTCTTTGTAGCCTCTTTAATGAAAAGACACGAATTTGGGAAAATAGAATCTAAGTATAGATATGCTACAACTTTTGATTAAGATTCATTTGCTTAAAAAAAATTTAATCTACAATATTGCTTAATCAGTTTAATTTAAAATTGAAGATCAGCTTGAGAGTTGGAGAGGATCCCCATATCGTTAGCTTAGGCTAGCAATATTACATCAATTAGATGATCGATCGAAATTCCTATCGCCCCGTAGTTTCCTAGGTATTTCTTTAAGTCCGAGATTAACAAGAAAAAAAGAAGAGAACTAAGAATCTCACCCTGCAGAACCTCTAGAGTAATCTTAACTAACGTGGTAGGGCTAGAACCAGTCCTAATAGTCACAGAAGCGTTTTCATATAAACTTTTGATAATTCTTCAGATTTTTGTACTCACTCCCTTCCTGAGCTATTTTTGCCAAAGAAACGAGTGATTAACTGTAGGAAACGCTTTTTAAATCAATGAAAAATGCAAAGACCTTCCGTTTTGGAATAACACGATGGATTTGAATGAATGCATTCAGAGTGAAAATGTGATATATACAACTCCTTCCAGCCCTGAAACCCGCCTGATTCTCCGGAAGGCAGTTTTCTACTTCAGCCCATATAATCAGCCTTGAGAACAGATTTCAGGTAAAAAATTTTGCAATAGAATTCATCGAAGCAATTTCTCTGTAGTTGTGAGCATCATCTCTATTACTTTTTTTTTAAAACACAAAGGTTTGGCTGTTAGACCAGGTAGAAGGAACTTTTTCTGATTCTCAAATTCTGCTGAAAAAGTGGACCAGATAAGGGACCCAGTTCTCTGGTAGATATTCATTAAATGCATTAGGAATGCGTTCCTCACCGGGTGCCTTTTTACTTTTTCATGAAAATAGGCTATCTTTACTTACTCTTCCAAGATGATATAATCCAGTAAAGGATGTGAATTTATACACCACTTAACACTAACACAAATTTTGTTCAATATACAATGAATCCGCAAAAGCCTCCCGACGTTCGAAACTTATTCCACTAACTGAAGAAGACTTTATTCTAAAACTATTCACTGCTGCCCAGAACGCTTTAGAATTACTGAAAGATCATATCACATTCTTTATCGAAGCAAGGTTTTTTCCTAGTACTCGCCAAAAAGGCTTTTAAACCAGGCATAACTTATTCGCTACTACAGAAATTGCAGTTATATTTTTACTAAGGGGTAGGTGTTAGTATTATGGGTTGTTTTCACACAATTTAATTTGTTATTTTTAGTGAGCTACATGTTCTTTCGTAATAATTCCATATATTTTTCTATGGGATTTTTTAAGAGTTAGGTTTGATTTTTTGAAATAATTTAAAAGTGTTTTTGACAGACCATAAATGGCCTGAAATTCGGATATGCTTATATTCAGACTGGATGTAAAAATTATTTCAAAGATAATTTTTTGGAGACAGGGGCTGTTTTTTCAATTATGACGCTGTTGAATTATTTCATTTTTCAATTTTTCTATAGTGAAACTGCTATCTGCCAGCACTTTTTAGCACCGTTTTTTTTTCACAAAAATGAAAGAGCGCAAAAATTGGTATTGGTGGTCAAGGAGAGCCCAAAAAAGCCCAAAATTCTGATATGCAGTTTATTGTAAGTTCATTTTTGTTTTTAAGAATAGTTCTTAGGAGATAGGGTTTTTTGTAAATTAATTTTTGCATTTTTTAAGAGCCTAGAAAAACCCATAATTCTGGTGCTGTTGGTTTTTAACATTTTTTTAATTTTATGTAGTCAGGCTGGCTGTCAACATCTTCACCCAAAAGACGGTTTTTTGAGAAACCTGAAAGAGCCCAAAATCCGTATTTGTGCCCAAAAAAGCCAAAAATTATAGCATAAAAAATATTGAAGTTCCGTTGTACAGGTGCTAGTGGAACGTACCTGTCTACGCGCCGACAACAGTGGTGAGTCGAGCGCTCGAGCGTAAATACTCAAAGCTCGATATGCCGTAAACCTGCGGGCCCATTTAATCGAAAAAGAAGAACAACCTAATGGATTGTTGTGTACTTTCAATCCGTGAAGCCCCAGACGAATTGACGATGCACATCTCACGACCTCTTCTTGTTACTCAATTTGTAAGAAATAACAACGTACTACTTATCAAATGTAAGAAAGAATATGGTGTCCCTTGTAGGTGAATTTTGTAATTTGAGAAACATTATATTGTCTCACCTAAGAGGTGACTTTCTTCATAGGAAAGTTAAACTCATCATGAAATCTAGTAAATTACGTATCATTTGCTCTTGATGTCCACCAGCAGCTCGCCCTGCTGCATGCTATGATTATTCTTGGTGGATGGCATCAATTGCGTATAAATTTGAACAAATTTCCATTTGACAGAAGAATATTTCAGATCTCATAGTTTGCATTTGCATCGTATGAGTTCAAGAATTAAGGCAGCTGAACTAAGACTTGAACTAAGTTGTGCAGGTAAAATTAAAGTGCGTAAAATTATGCACAAAACTAAAAAATAATGTTTTACGTAACTTTAATAGTACTGGAGATAAAACGTACAGAAACTTCTGAAAATTTTGAAAATGGGATCATATATGGCCACGGAAATCACAAAATCAGCTGATAAACGTCAAAACACACGACATTTTTTAAAAACGAACCTAAATGTTGATTTCCTCAATCTACCCTTACACATTTGCTGTGGAAATTGAGAGGATGGGGAGCCAACCCTGAGTCTAGGATTTCTCACGACGAGTTTTAGGGTGCATCTGAGCGTTAACTGTCACTTCCTCGTGTGTCAAACCATCGAGTGTATCATCTTACGTTTTCTGGGGAACGATGGAACCTCAAAATAATTGCAAGGGTCGCTGAATATCGTAAGTGGTTTAAGTGCACATTTGAGGGCAGAGTGCGGTTAGAGAAATTAGAAGCTTTGCGTTCACCTTGCAAATAGCCCCTTTTGAAAGAGTCCCTCCAATGTTAGGATCCTATCTTCCTCTAATTAAGTCCAACCGCCCCTATTATTATCATACTATATGTTAACATATATAATTATCTTCCTATCCTTAAGATACTTTATAAAGTGTAACATAATAACATTTTAATTTGTTGTAATTAAAGGTCTCTTCTTACAAGATTTTCACTTCCGAGTTTAAAATACTTTAGTCCATACAGTTATATAAACTAAGTTAGTTAATTAAAGTTAAAACGTTGTGCCTTCATCCCAATTTTTCAGCTATATTGATTTAAGAGTTTGGAAAATATTCTCTAACTTTAACAATTTATTACCATTTTTAAACTATTTCTCACGTCGTTGCAGAACATGATCAAAAATGGTATAATTATTAAAAATTATAGATCTATTCAAAGTTAAAAAAAATTTTATTCTAAAGTCCTCGAATTTCGTAACTAAAGATATTAAAACTTGAAATTTTGATTGTTGCAATCCTGAGAGTTTTTGAGAAAAAATTATGTTCTAAAAGATCATGACTTCTCAAAAAGATCCCCACAATTTGTAAGAATATATTAGTTAATATTAATATTAGTTATTAATATTAGTTAATTTATAAAAACAATTGCAACATTTCACAATATATTTAATATTTGAACGTTTAAAATTAATTTCCTAAAAAACAACTGAAATGAAAAACTACTTATGTTAAAATTTTAATCAATAATATTTATGAGAGAAGATAATTGAAATTGAGATGGAACCAAAACTAATTCAGTGAATGCTTGACAATATGTCTGAACTGTTCAGTGTTCAGTGGAAGGCAGCAGGTGATGTAAATTGGTCAGTAGATAGCCGCAAGTATAGTTGATCGGTCGATCGAAAACGATGAATTTCACAGGTGAATTAGGATCAAAAGCGAAAGAGACCCCGAGGCCCACAAATGACGGCCATCCTCCCTTGATCTTCATTAATGTCTAAACAACCGTCTGACCAAAATCGAATGTGTCTACTGAATTGTCTGCCATCTGGCTGTTTCTGTTTATGCTTTTCCAATACCATCAGGGGCGGCGAAACAGGTGTTGTAGGGGTTGAGCTCACAACACCTCGGCATTTAGGTGGTGTTCAAAACAACACCTCGGATCTGCCCAAAAGAATAAAAGAAAATCATGACATTTTATAAAGGGCAAAGCCTATTTAAAAA
>JAAAKG020148065.1:0-10332 GCA_010014905.2 Druon quercuslanigerum
CCTAAATTCTTACATTTTATTTTAATTATAGATACAGAATAAACCAAATATTGATATCAAAAGTCTCTCCGTGTAGCGAATAAGCACAAGGCATAACGCAAAAGAGAACAGATCCGCATAATTACTTCCTATGTACGGGTATTTCGCGGGCTGTATCGACAGGTATGCTTGGCAAGCGTTTTATGAGCGTAAATCCCTTAATCTGTGAAGTATTGACGTGAGAATTATGAAAACTGTGTTTTTTTAAAGTCAATTATTCTAATTTTTAGAAAAAATTTATTCTATTGTAAACAACTACTTCGTCTGACTTTGACTATGAAACATAAATTGAAAATCGCCTGCTACAATCGATTGCATATTGCACAAGCTTGAGAATCACAGCGATAAAATGGAGGCCTGTGATTGGGCGAAACCTTGTACGACATATATTATCCACTATAAAAAAAGTCACAGGAAGTCTTTTCATACAGAAGGTAGAAGAAAGTCTAGTTTTTTCGTTTGTCTTACAATACGTGTATACTATATTATTTAAGCAATTCAATTTAATTGCTCTAAGAAAAGCATAGTCCTTTTTTTAAATTTAATTTTCTGTTCTGTTTCATTTATATACTTTAGGAAATATCAAGATGCAAATTATTTTCAATGCACGGATATTATTAATTTTCGAGAATCATGCTTAGACAAAAATGACTACACTTTTCATAGAGCAGTTGAATTTAAGTATTTAATAATATTATTATTTTTTAAATGAATGTTAAATAACTAAAACATAAAAATATTTATCTTTGGTTTTATTAAATTTGTCTTTATTACGCATCAAAGATGGAATTTTCACGCTTTACATGAAAAATATTGTTTAAACAATTGAAAACCATTTAAATGATTAGCAAATATCCTCAAAATATATTACTCGCAACATTCTTTAGTTGTGTCACTGATTCTCGAAATTATTAACTTTTTTATTATAAGGATAAAAAATTGTTGAAACAAATGAAAATTGTTTAAATAATTACGAAATATGTTCAACCAGAATTGAATTGTATTGCGGTCGTGCTGCTTTCCCGGAATTTTCGTTATCCGAAGAACCGTACCACAGTTATTTGCGTATTAAAATTCAAGAGATTTAATTGATGAGGAGGGTAGTTTGAAAAAAAAATTAATTCAATGAGTTACGAACATATAATTTTAACTTCAAGGAAATTAATACAAGAGAAAAAGTGATACAAAAATTAGATTTAGCCGCGAG
Organism: Druon quercuslanigerum; assembly: GCA_010014905.2. NCBI lineage: Eukaryota > Metazoa > Arthropoda > Insecta > Hymenoptera > Cynipidae > Druon > Druon quercuslanigerum. Next base: position 1,247 of record JAAAKG020148065.1, read on the forward strand.
AACTAAGAAAGAAGCTGCAAGTAGTTAGCTGAAAATTCGGTTTCGGTGTTAAAACTCGACTCGTCGTCGGTCAGTTACCGATTTTAAAAAACCGAGAAACTTCTCAACATTTGAAGATGGGAGTAAAAATCTAGCGCCCAAAGGCGCTACCAGTTCCGATGATGCACGGTGTAAGACGGAAAAGTTAGAAAGGGTTTTCCCCAATACGGTCACTGGTTTGCATGGTGAATGCCATTAACGCTTAGGTACAGAAAATTAACCCTAAATGGTCAATAGGTTATAAGAATTTATGTTTACAAATGATAAAAGCATAAATTCTGAGATTTGAAGAGATATGAAAGAAATCCTAAAATTTAAAATTTAGACAGTCGTGTGTAAGAAGCTTACATACTAAAATGTATCCTAAGAAAGTGGATACAGGCACGTTTCAGGCCAGACGTTTTTGAATCATGAATAAAAGCTTATGTAAATCTCAACAATATCCTACTCTGGAGTCTCATCAACTTCATATAATTCATTCCAAAGGATAACAACTTTGCTCGACTCACAGACAAAAATATTGTTCAACCAAATACCAGTTATTTACACAATTCAAAAGTATTATAATAATAGTTAGAAACTCGTCACTTATCCTTTAAAAATTATTTATGTTGACACAATTCCTTACAAATTATTCCTTTTAATTTCTTAAGAGGTCACTTACATTAATCCATCAAAAGTTTATAAAAAGTTCTTCTTTTTTTTATTGTTTTGAAACCCGAGCATTTCCCATTTAAAACCTCATGTTAAATACAAAATTCCGGCGGCACGGGTAAACGTTGAAAAAAATAAAATAAAATAAATTTTACTTTTCCGAAGAACGAAGAAATTCGGGTGGATCGATCGCCAAACATTTTATGAAGGGCAAGAAGGGACAGCGCCGAGCAGCAAACAGTTAATGCCGGAGGGTAAGAGCGACAGCAGCTTTTTATAAAAATCGAAACATCTGAAGATCAAAAAATATGATTTTTCACTTCTGTGGTATTTTATGTACTGGAAAAATCACCTTAAAGCATAATGAACAAGAAGAATGTTATTTTGAACGAGTATAGTGAAAGCTATGGTATAACGTCTTATTCGTTGACATTCTACTAGGAGCAGACTTCACTCAATGTTTCTACCGTAGCAATAAAAAAACCTGCTCTAACGGCTGGATTGAGAATAATAATATTCCATATTTTGTACTCATCATTTATCGACGAAACTTATGGTACGTGTATCACCTGAGCAAATCTTCCTTTTATCCGTTCTCACAACTGTTTTCTGCATAACTTTTTTTCACGGCGCCAATTTTCAAGGTTTTTGTCAGTAATACTATCTCTATAATAATAGTATATTACACCACAACTAGGGTTAGGCACGTCTTTACCGCAGGGAGGTCAACGTTCGCAGGACGAGTAGTAAAGTCATGACTGAAGGCTATGGTTTTTCTCGTTGTCGTGTAAACATTGAATTGTCCGAGTAAATAGGTGTGTAACCCTAAGAGTATTGTAAGATATTTTATTCCAAACAAACATATGTTATTAGCCTACAGAGCTTTGTTTCTTTCACTTGCTCATTCATGTTGACGAGTGTGATTTTAGTTGTTATTTCCATGATTTCGAGCGTACCCATATATTTTAGCTGCAATAAGAAACATCAAACTATCGACAGGTACTGACTTGTTCAACACAATAAAAAACACACGAATTCGAGGTGCGACCGCGCCAAATTGAAAACTTACAACAAAAATAATTTGATTTGTAAATAACCATTTTGGAATAATACAAATTGTTTCAAAAATTGTTGCAAAAAATTACTAAAAAACTGAATTTTCAATCATCAAACGTAGACTTTAAAGCCAACCATATAGCACCATTTTTTCTTATGGTACAATTGTTTTCGTTAAAAAATTGGACAATTTACGAAACATTTGAAACACAACCGATTTTTTGGGTCGACATATAAAAAAATCAATATTTCAGAAATTCTTCATATTAGAGTCAATTAAAAAAATAAGTGTCATTTTTTTCCTTCCAAGAGTAAGGAAAAAAATTGTATTACAAAAAAATATTTAGTTGTAAATCTGACATAGGATCAACTTTGACCTTGAGGTCAATTTTGAAGGTCAAATTGAGGTAAGGCCCTTTTCTTAAACGAGAATAGAGTGGGAAATTTCACGTCAAAAATGACCTGTGGAAAAATATTTGTCGTAATTTTTTACCTCCAGTTGACCTTGAAAATTTACCTTAAGGTCAAAATTGATGATACAGTCAAATTTCCCCCTCGCTCCTGGTCAACCTTCGCCCAAACCATTTCTTCGTAGATAAAGTATTTTAGAAAATATCCGGGCGTTCCTCAGACATTGAACCTTAATTTTTTACCTTTCCAGGGTCACAAAAACCGTTTTTCCACTTATCATTTTTTCCCGCTATTTTCAAATCCACATTCAAAAATAGGGGTTCTTATTTAGGAAAAGGGTCACCTCAATTTGACCTTGAAAATTGACCTCAAGGTCAAAATTGATGGTACAGTCATATGCCCTTCTCGGTCCTGGTCAACCAAGTATAATAGGTTGATAACATTATTGTTTAGAATAAAACAAATTTATTTAATGCAAAGTAGATATGCAAAGTCGCTCCTCCGGTCGAGGCTGCCCCTCCTGGCCCTAATAAGTTGAAAATTCTTTTTACATTTAAATGAACCAACTTCAACCAATAATGGTTGTAAAATTTACAAGTACAAGTCAAGGGAATTGTAACTTGTCTGACCAACGTGTGTTTCTTAAAGTCATTGGCTCTTTTTACAAGCTACAAATGTGGAATTTCCTTTTAAAAATAATGTCTTGTAATTTCATATGCGTTTCGTTTCATAAGGCTCGTAAGAGGTCTTCAATTGTAGAAAACGCTTGTGATTTGTATATAAATTTCGGAGGATTTTTGCGCTTTGATAACAGTGATTAAAAGTTAATGTTAACGAAGTTTATTGATATTTGTGGACAAAATAGTGTGTTTTAATTATATGACGCAGATCCTAATGGAGGATTGATAGCTACATATGATAATGAAATTCATCAAACCATTATAAACGTTATAAAAAAAACTGAAAATTAAAAGTTAGAAATTTAAGAATAAAGCAGAAATAGTATACGCTAATAGAGGGTTAAAAGTAAATAATAACATAAATAATATTATTATAATATTTACAAGTAATTTAAATTATAAGTATATTTTTAGAAAAATGCAGGTATCATTTTAAGGATGCGACTATTTAGCTTGATGATCCTAACCTCATTTCGACAAATTCCCTTTCAATAATTTTTTTGACTGTTTAGGTTATAGGTGAATTAATTATATAAAAGTCAGTGTAAAATATTGCAGTTTAAAATATCTATTAATTATATGTATTAATATTGTATACAATACACTGATATATAATCGTTTTTTATTTGTTTTTATGAATTACTTTTTAGACATTAAAATCAATCTATGACAGGGATAGGGAATATGAATATGCGCACGGAGAAAAATAGATATTAGCACAGAATATCTAGATATCACTAGTTTATATCTTAGCGATTTAATTTTGGAACATAAATCTAGATATTGAAGTAGAGCATCCGTAGATATTAAAAAGAATATTTTAACTGGCAATATCGAAGATATTAAAGAGCAGAATCTAAGATATTCAAGAAATATTTTTAATTGTGAAGAAATTACGTGTAAAGCATGCTATTTTCTATCAAATGCAGAAGGATTTTGTATTGCAGTCCTCTGTTTTTTATATCTGACTCCTCAAGCATTCACCTTATTTTATAACTATGCAAGTTGCGTTTCGAACGGATAACACACTGTTCAAGGATAATATGAGAGATGCCTGAATTTGAATTTTCATTTTCTTGAGATAATTATGATACACTCGAATGCCGAACGTACGAGGTTTGAAGTTACGAGCGTTCCACAGACACGTGCGTCCCAATTCCACAGGAGCGTCTGAAATTTGCTTCCCTATACCCCCACTCTTTTGAAGAGTCGCGCGCAAGTGCGCCTGTGTGCGTTCTCACGAATTATCCCCGAAATCTTTGCGTTGTACATGATGCACTTACCTTACTTCATTGTTTTGTAACATAACTCAAATATATTAGTATTAAGTCAATATAATTATGTGCATTTGTTTATAAAAATAGTGCATGCATAGTAGCAAACTGTAAGGAATTTACTGAAAAATGATTTGGTTAAGTATCTTTCAGAGTTATATATAAGCTTAAAATTTAATGATCTATAATAGTACAGTGCATATCAAGGGCGCAATGACGGTTGTTTTGGCGAGAGTGAATTTTCCAGCCGAGCGAAGCGAGGGTGGCACTCACACGAGGGAAAATGCTGCACGCCCTTGATACACACTATACTTTTTGTCCTACCCTTCTTGAAAACAAGCATGTGAAACAAATAAAGGATGGTCAGTGCTCTTGACCATTTAAAAGGATAACTAAAAGGAAGAAATGGCATAATTAACAGAAGGGAGACTGTGATTACAGAGATTTATTTTTTTTAAAGATGAATATCATTTTATCTATTGGGCGTAAACTTTCATGTAGCAGGCGTAAAGTTGTATATAGGGGGTGTAAAGTTTCATGCTGCGGGCGTAAAGCTTCATGTCGGCCCGGCGGCGCAGAGCGCATGTCAATTCTCGCATGGGATGTAAGAAGCCACATTTCGCATGCTTCACGCGCATGCAATGGCGCGTTTTCAGGGGGAGGGGGGCCGGACAAAAAATGGTTGATAAAATTGAACACGTTAAATATAACAAGATGTAAAAGATAATCTTATTTTACTTTTAAAAAATTTTGAATAAGTAATTGCTTATTTCAAATGAATTCCAGGTTTAAAGCAGTAAAATGTACACGAAACAAATTCTTCGTAAACCTTTTAAATAATATCTAGTCCCCCCTTTTTAATGAAACTTCCGCCAATACAATTTTATAGAATATTTTCAGAAAAGAAGGAAGCCATCAATGATTAGAATTAAAACAAATTAAACTTGTTATATAAAGCAAATTAAAAAACACAAAAGTCCAAATAACTAAGTTTCAATACAAAAACATGAATTCGGCAATTTTTTGCGTGGAAAGTAAAATTTTATTTTCTTCGAAATTTCGTAATATTTAACAATTTCGTTATTTCGCTCGAGTGTATAAACTGTTTACCATATTATTAAATTTGGAGGCTATGTGCACCCCTGGAACATCATTGAGAACTTTAAAGTTCTATAAAAAGTGATATAAAAAATCTAAGATTGTGAATACTGAAATACTGGAATTCATTAATGTAATAATATAATTTGCACCTTCATTTACATTTAATGCTTTATCCATATATTTGCATAAAAAAAATGACTGCGACTATTTCGATATACATGTGTTTCGAGATAGCCGACGGTAGATTATTTCCTCATACAACTAGTGCCAAATAAAACCAGTACCTTATGTCGCCCGTCGGAAACCAGCAAAACATCTGCGGCGAGTTAACCTTAAAATTTTAAAATACGTGGCTCAGAGTTGGTTCTGACGACCGCTGTTGGGTGGCACAAAAATCGATGCGCAAAATTTAAATTTACTTGTACTTTGCTATTATAGCTATGAATTAAATATTGCAATCTTAAGAAAATAAAAATAAATTGTCAGGTACAAATCCATTTCAGATCATGCAACTTATAACACAAAATCCTTTGCCTCCTAAATAGGTTGTTAATCATAGATTTTAGATTTTAATGAGGGGTCATTTTTATAGAGCGTTTTAATTTTCGGCTTTTTCCTGAAATTTTTAACAATTTGTCAATTTTTTATTTTGAGTGAGCTAATAATAGTTTAATTGGAGAAAAATAGTAATTAAAACAAATTATTATTATTAATAACTATCTTTATTTATATGAATCCCAGATATTTGCGGTTAATCCAAAATTCTAAACATTTTGTCCACTTTTCACTTAGTGAAGTAATAACACAGGTCCACAAAAAAGCTGGTTGTGCGAGAGGGCCTCAGAGTTTTCCCCTAGACGCGGAAAATTCTCTAGTAAATCAGCTTTTCTGGGTATAAATTACCATTGGTATTTAAATAATCGGCAAAAAGACCAGGCATTAGACTAGCTCGGTCAACTTTACTATTTATGTAGCTAATTAATTTTGTAAATGCGGGCAAGAGCTTTTAAATTATATGTTCTTCATCGCAAATAGTTTATTCAATATTATTACGGAAACCTACTACGTCATAATTGCTAATAGTTTATTTGCCGTCCTAGCTATATCAATATCAAATTCTAAATTTGTTACAGTGATCCACTGTATGTAAAAGAACCTCTTAAGAATATATTGGTATTTTTCAAATATCTCAATTGCAAAGCCTTTTGCAATCTTCTTACGAATGCTACAAAATTCTGTTTGAATTCAAACCTTTTTTTGATATGTAGTTATTGAAAATATCCACAGAAATGACGTTAGATGAGTGATAAATACTTATGGAATGTGTAAACAATGAATTTGTGAACTTCCTTTTAGGAAATATGAAGAAGATCCTTCAAGGAATCTATTATTAAAAATATATTAATACAATACACTATAAACATCACATTAAAATTAATAATTGTAATTTAAAATAATTTTAAATTATAATTATTATATTAAAACGAATTGAGACCTAAATTAACGGTACAATATATTTAACATTCTACCTTATACGAAAGAGTATACGCTGGGATAGGCATAACACATATGTGAGGGCTCGCTTCAACGCCAACCTTGATACTAGCCTCGTGTATATCATGAAGCCTTGCTCAGAAGCATTAGAATTTGTCGCTCGCAGAAATAAGGATAGGGAGTACGAGAATCCGGCGACCGCTATCTAAAGCATACTTGCTGCCAGTACCTACCTATCTACTTAATGTACATGGCTGCTCAGTAGAATCCTGTGATTTATAAAGATTTGTAGTATGGTCCTATACTGTGCGATACTGCGCAGTAGGGATTTCTAGTGCATAGAGCTGCGTAGTAAGTGCTGCAGTAAGTGGAGCTACAGAACAAACACGTTTGATACATTAGCCTGTACGCAACAGACATAAAAATATAAACATAGGCATAAATACATACTGGTCATCCATAAATATAATTTGTATCTACTGCGCAGTCTTAAATACCATATGTCTTTATTATGCAGCCCCGTGTACTTCAAGGCTCTACTACGCAACCTAGTTTACTATAAAAGCATACTACGTAACTCTATGTGCCGTAAGTACCTTGTACGCATCTCTATGTCACATAAATACATACTACGCACCCCTAAATATCGTAAATATGTACTTTCCAGTCTAGTTCATCAGATGTGTCTACTACGTTGCCCTTCAAATTGTAGGATTTTACTGTGAAATTTAATGTACCACAATCGTGTATTGCGCAGCTTTATGCTTTACATATATGTACTGCGCATCTCTGCGTCACCAGATCCCGCTGATGCACACGCCTACGACGCGTAAAGTGGTGCGGAGGGTTGAGCGTATGGGACATAGAGGTTCAAACGGACATCGGACTGCATGCGTATTGATATGGATGAAAGAACCTCTATAAACGGTCTCTCCTAGGTGATATGAAAAGGATCTCTATAAACGGGCTCTCCTGGTGTACATGATAGTAGTATGATATAAGGCTAAAAGAGCATAGCTAACACGGGCCTCCTGGATACCTGGGTCGAGGTACCTCCCGGAACGATTTTTAGTTTTTGATATCGGGACAGGAATTACCTACGGCCCGCACAGCGACTAAGAAACAGCTCTCCGTTAATATGGTGGCCTACGAACGGATATTCATAGAGTTTTTCGCTTAATCCGAACACCCCGCTAAGCCATCGGTGTAGAGTGTTCGTGCTCGTAGCACTTTGGCACCTAGGAGTTACGATAAGGCCTAACGGCCTCTCAGAAACACCAGTCGATAAGCTTGAGTAATTAGTCTTACCCTTAGGTGCGGGCCTCTGCAGGTACTGGCATTTTATTTCCCTCTCTACTCATGGGAACAAAATGGAACACGCACAGACAAAACTGAAAGAACAAGGGGAATGGAAGGTGGGGAAGGGGGGAGGAAATGATCCCTTACGGGTCTAACATAACCCTTTCCTCCTAATCTGTCTCTCTGGGAAGCCAAACTCAGGCCATGGTTGCCAAGGCGACCTGGAGAATAAATATGGCAAATGATAGTCGTATCTCGCCAGTAGAGTAAAGTGCTTACTCGCTGCTACCTCTTCGATAAGAAGTATCGAGTGAGCCTATCCGCGTGAGAGAAATGTACTAACGGTGAGGCACACCTGCCCAGTGATAAGGTTCTACGCCACAGTTCTACAATCTAAATTATAGCCGAGCTCCAGTGCGCCTACACGGCAAAGGAATTACGAGAAAAAGAAGCATTTGTATCTGCTCAGAGTGCCGGGCTGCTATATTAGCCCTGAATGGAAAAAACACCACGGCACTAAATAAGATACCGACAGGTTACCAAAACTAGCAGCAAAAGAAAATTTTACAGGACCCAAGCCAGTTGTAGGCATTTCCAGTAGTTAATTCACGGAACATATTAAGAGTTGGCTGACCGAGGAACATCAGAACGAGTGGGGTTCTCTATCCGGTTGCAGACAGGCCGAAACACTCTTGGGCTCAAAGAAAAACTCTTACCTAGCGAAGAAAATACTCAAGCTCGGGAGGAACGAAGTCAATGTCCTAAAAGAAATTTTTATAGGACACGGACACCTCGGGTATAACTGACAGCCCTCTTCTTATGGAAAGGGATAGGAGTCCACTCTTAACCTTATAAGGTTACAGAACTAGATCAGCCAAGCGTTAGAGGCTGTTACAGTCTCATCCCAGAATAATAATAATAATAATAATAATAATAATAATAATAATAATAGATAATATAATAATAATAATAAAATAATAAATAATAAATAATAATAATAGAGAGCCTCGGTGGCTCAGTGGTTAGATGCTCGGACTTCACCGCAGAGGTCCGGGGTTCGATCCCTGAGCCGGTACCT
>JAAAKG020148066.1:0-10332 GCA_010014905.2 Druon quercuslanigerum
AAAAAAAAGAGTTGAATGTTCATTCAAAAAAGGTTTTAGTTTAATTTTCAATGCTAAAATATGAATTTTAAACAAGTAAATTTTCTACGCAACAGTTGAGTTTTCTACAAAACAGTTGAAGCAGGTGGAAAATTCATATTTTTGAGCACAAAAATAATCTTTTTTTTTTAAATTAATTTATTATATTGAAAATGTAACTATTAAGTTTTTGCTTAACAATTTTTTTCGGGGAAAATTCAACTATTCAGATGAAAATTTTAATATTTGGGTAGAAATTTTAACTGTTTTGTGAAAAATTCATCTATTTTTTCGAAAATTCGTATTTTTGGGTAGAAAATAATCCTTTTTAAAATGAACATGCAGGTATAGTATATCAATTTTTTATTGAAAATTATATTTTAAAGTAAAAGGGTAACTTTTCCATTTTTGGCTGAAATCTTATGTTTTCTTTTTAAATTCAACTCTGGGTAAAAATTTACCCCGCTAGATTAAAACTTACTTTTTTGAAAATTAATCTTTGTATTAAATAATAAATCTTTCTTTAGGAATTCATCATTTTTTTTGGAGAACTATCGCATTTTTTTCCTAAACTTCATTTCCAGGATTTGATTCACTACACCATAAAGAAATAAAAATAATTTTTTTTTAAACTTTCCAGATTGGAAGCTGCGATAATAGATGGGAACAGTATCGCAAAGCAAATAGAAAAAGAAGTTAGTACTTCAGTCGAATCCTGGATCAAAAGTGGAAAACGAAGGCCAAAGTTGGTAGCAATAATTGTGGGTGATGACCCAGCCAGTAAAGTTTACGTCTCCAGAAAAGTCAAAGTTGCGAAAGCTGTTGGCAAGTTCCTAGACATTCAAAATCTTCAGATTTATTTTTCTTCTTTTTCATTTTTTATCTAATCTGACCAAATCAAACCAAAAAAATTCTAGGAATTGACGCAGAAACGATAACCTTCGACAAAAGTATTTCACAAAATCATCTGCTCAAGGCTATTGAAAACCTCAACAAAGACACCTCCGTCGACGGCATCCTGGTCCAGTTGCCAATTCCAAAATCCATAAACGAAAGGGAAGTTTGCGAGGCAGTAACGCCTACTAAAGACGTGGATGGTTTCCATTCTCAAAATATGGGGAAACTTTCGGTCGATAACGACAGTATTGTGCCAGCAACTGCCCTAGGAGTTATAGAATTAATCCAAAGGACAAAAGTCGACACATTTGGCAAAAATGCTGTGGTCATTGGCAGGTCGAAACATGTCGGTTTGCCAATCGCTTTGCTACTTCATTCTGATAGTAAAGGTACGTTACAAAAAATATTTTCGGTTCAAAACCAATCTGCTCGCTAAATCTGAATAAGGAAAAACTACAAACATGTAGGCGGACCTAAATTTTCAGGCTTTGCCTCATTGGTCACGACGTTTGCAGAAAGTCGAATGATTTTGAATACTTTGAAAAGTCTTGCAATCCCAACATTTCTGATTTCTTTTAGCGAACAAAAAAATTGAATCCTCTAATTGGGAGTTTTGAAAGTAACCTTATATTTATATTTTTTTAAATAGCGCGCCAAATTAGGCTAGGAATGGGGGAAACTAATGGTAGGAAGTTTTTAAGGAGTGGGGGTCCTTCTTTTCCTGTCAAGCCACGGGGGTGAAGCTGGCATTGAAACTTCCGGTAACAAATCTGACTTTCGTGCCAGGCAGATCTACGGATCTTTCTAGGTACTTTAAAGTTATACAGTTTGCCATTCTAGTGGATTTCGAAGTTATTAATGCGCACAGCACTGAATCTGGAAAAATCATCATGTAAAATCATTTCTCGAGGTCAGGGGACATGAGTACCCACTTAAAGATATTTCCGCAGCCTCTTTTTACAATAACTCCTCTGAAAACATCTTCATTTGCATACTACATAAGCCTGAAACGATACTCATTAAAAGGTGTATTCGATCTTTAATTTTTAAGTACACTAAATCTACAAAACAAAAAAATATGCAAAGTGACAAGGGTGGTAAAAATGTAAGTGCACGCATGCTCGCTTTGTGAACTTAGTTCTGCCAGGAGGAACTCAAGCATTCTTTGATAATTCGGTTTTGAGGTTTTAAAAATGCTCTCTTGATCATTGTCCCGTCGCCGGGAGGGGCTTCATTATTGTGGGATATGCGCTTGCTGTCTAAATTTTTGATCATTATCGAGTAATTGCTAAAAAAAAATGAGAGTAAATTGGTTAAGCAAAACACATGAAAAAAGCATCAAGGCTGTTTGGCGCTGATTGTGCAGCGGTACTTGATCGTACTACCCAAGCATGCACTGCCGATAAAGTTGCACTCCTCTTGGCGGGAATTTTAAATTAGAATAAAAATATGACTTGTGTTCTTTATTTTTGTAATTGCTTATTGACATGTTTTACTTGATCTCGGAATAGGAAAACTGTGCAAACCAAAAATAATATCAGTGACCAAAAATGCCAAAATCATTTAACTTCCAATAAATTAAAGTCGGAATCCACTTACGCACAAGCTAAATATCGCGAGAGAACGGGAGTCGTACACGCCTGCGCTCTACGATAGATATCATTTACTTCAGCGTTAAAGATTATAGGCCCTCTTTACCCCTCCCCCCCTACAACACTACAACAAACTATAACAAAATATTATACTAAAGAAGATGGTTTTATAACAAAATACTTTAATCTTCAACAGAATAATTAAATTTTTATCATAATAGTTGAAATTTTAAGCTGAAACGATAAAATGCGAACAAAAAATCATCACGGCCCTGCTGGAAGTAAATGGATAGACTCTCTATCCGTTTGAATCATTTTCTATCTTTAAGATTGAAATGGAAAGAGCCCACGTATCCATCTTAATCCCAGGTCTATCCCTTCGTTCATTTTCTATCTTTCTTCCAATCTACGATCACCTCTATTCTTTTGAATCACAATCTTCATATCCATGTGTATCCGCCATTTATCCACATGCATCCTTTTCTTTCAACTCCCAATCCCTATTCTAGTTTTTCTTTACAAATTAATCCTTCGCTTATCCAATCCTATATTTTCTATTCCTTAGGCAATCCAAAATCTTATCTTTCTTTTTAAATTCCTATCTTCTTATCTCATTGAATCTTTTTCTATCTTTTCTATAATCTAACATTTCCTTATCTTTTTGAATCTCAGTCTTTCTATCTTTATAAATCCACAGATTATCCACCTCTATCCTTTTCTATCTGTTAGGCAATCTAAGATTTCCTCTAACTTTTTGAATTCCTATTTTCCCATCCAAGTGAATCCATTTGCATCTTTTCAGAAATATAAGATAGCCCTGTCTCCGTGAAACTTAGTTTTTATATCTAAATGAATCCACAGCTTATCCATCTCTATCCTTTTCTATCTGTTGGCCAATTTAAAATTTCGTTTATCTTTTTTAATCCTTATTTTACTATCCAAGTGAACCCACTATTATCTTTTTTATATATATGAGATAGCCCTATGTTCTTGAATCCTAGTCGTTCTATCTAAACGAATCGTTCGCTTATCAACGTCTATCCTTAGTGAGGCGCGCGCTACTTGACGTACATTCCTGACTTAGTACCGGCAGGTTCCCAGTAGGTGGCTGACTGTAAAAGTCAGACACAAGTGAAATCATTTGCACCGTCTATAACTGGAGGGTCAGCAGTCACCTTTGCAGAGTTCGAACTTCGACTAGTAAGTCATGTAGCTAGGGAATTCTGTTCTTAGGTGTGTAAACCCTTTGCTGGTTTAATAATATTAAACTAAAAATAATATATTATCATTTTCGAAACGGATAAGAATACTACATTTTTGAGTAGATTTAAATGGATAGAAATTAAAGCGATATATCGTTAAGATAGAAAAAGATAGACAGTTGTGACTGTAAAGGATACACTCTTAACTTTTTCTATCCATACGTTTCTATCTTTTTAAATCTTTTTACTTCCAGTAGAGAGTTTATATTTCAATTAAAAAAGATACAATTCGTACAAAAAAAGAATTTGAAAACAAAAAAGACGAATTTTCAACAAATAAAGATTTTTTACTTATTAAAGAAATTAAGGTTTTTCTAAATTGTTAGACATTTAGGCCAAAAGACGAATTTTCTATGCAAAAATTGATATTTTAACACTAAAAATTAATTTTCCCCGAAACTGATAAAATTTTTGCCCCACAAAAATAAAATTTCGAATCAATAAAAATATATTTTTACCAAAAAGGAGAATTGGAAACTAAAGAAGATCAATCTTAAAAAAATGGGAAAGTTACATTTTCAGTTAAAACATTAATTTTAAACCAAAAAAATGCTTTTCCATTAAACAGTTAAATTTTTAACCAAAGACAAGCCTTGAAAAAAAACATAGTTTTTAACAATGTAGTTTAACTTTTACACAAGTAGTTGAATTTTCAATTGAAAAAGATTCATTTGCAATAAAATAGTTAAACTTTCCCCCAGACATGAATCTTCGATTAAAAATCTAAATCCTTAACAACAAGAAATGACTTATTAACAAACTGATTTAACCAAATCTTTCAAACAAAATAGTTGAATACTGAAGCCAAAAATAAGAATTTTTAACCAAAAAACTGCATTTTTATTTAAAAAAGCGAAATATTTACTAAAACAGATATCTTTTTAAATAAAAAAGATTAATTTTCAAACAAAAAATTGAATTTTTGGTTGAAAAAGATTTTAATTGGCTTTTTACGATCAAAATGTGAATTTTTAAGCAAGAAATAAGTTTTCACGAAAAAATTGAACTTTCAATCCAAAAAGACGAATTTTTAACCAAGAAGGGTTGACTTTTAAATAAAATTGTTGTATTCCCTGGCAGAAAGTTGCATTTTTATCAACAAAAAAACGAGATTTCTTTCAAAACATGAATTTTTATAAGAAAAAAAATATTTCAATCCAAAGAATATTCCAGATCAAAAATATTTCAGATAAAAAATATTCCAGAAATGTTTAAGATTAAAGTTTGAATTTTTCAACGAAAACAAAGTTTCTGCCGAAAAAATTCAATTTTTAATCTGAAAAGATGAATTTTTTAACCTAAAAGGAGGAATTTTCAACAAAATATTTAAATTTTCTACCAAATTGTTGCATTTTGATCCATGAAAGATTACATTTTCTGCTAAGACAAATGAATTTCTAATAAAAAAAAAAGAAATTGTTTTTTTAAAGTTTAACTTTAATCCAGAAAATGTTTTAGTTCAATTTTCGACCCAAAAATATAAATTTTAAACAAAAACAAAATTTTCTACGAAATAGTTAAATTTGTAACAAAAAAGTAGAAATATCAACTCAAACAGTATGACTTTTTACCAAAGTTGTTTAATTTTCCACCAAAAAGTTTCACTTTTATCCAATAAAAACGTAATTTCTGCTAAAACGAGTGAAATTCTTAATTAAAACGACAAATTTTTAAAAAAAGGAGTTAAATTTTTATCAAAACAGATTTCAGTTGACTAAGATTCAATATTTCTACTGATAAAGATGAAATTTTAAATCAAAAAGATAAATTATCAGAAAAAATATCTTTCATCCAAAAAAAATTTCAGTTGAATTTGTCAGCAACAAAATATGAATTTTAAACAAAAGTTTTATGTTCTAGGAAAAAGAGTTAATTTTTTAACAAAAAATAAAATGGTTAAATTTTCAAACAAACAGTCAAATTTATAACTAAAAAAATAATCGTTAGCAGAAAGTTTTTGCGAATTTGCAAAAGTTCATGAGTGAAAGAATTTTTAACAAAATAATTAAATTTGAAACTAAAATGATGATTTGTAAACAAATATAATTCATTTTTCCAGAAAAAAAAAACATTTGAATATCCCACCCAACAGTGGATTTTCAACAAAAAAGTTTTTTCCGCCAAGTAATTAAGTTTTTAAATATAAATAGTTTAATTTAAAGCAAATAGTTGAGTTTTATACCAAAATGGTTGAATTTGCAACCAAATAGTTGAATTTTTAAGTAAAAACTATAAGCCCTCAACCAAAAATGGATTAGTTACATTTTCAGTTTTAAAGATTAATTTTCGACAGAATACGAATTTTCAACGAAATACTTGAAGCCTTAACCAAAATGAAGATTTAAAAAAAAGAAGATTAATACTCTGCTCAAAAAGACGAATTTGCAACTAAATATATGAATATTAAAGAAAAAAGTTGCATTTTCTATCATAGTGGTTAAATTTTCCACCAATTATTTAAATTGAAAAAAAAATTCAGTCAAAAGTAGAATAGTTATATTAAAAAAAAAGATAATTTTGTGATAGTGAGTTTAAATGAGAAAGAATTATTAACAACATAGTTTATTGTATAGCCAATAAAATCAATTTTCAAAAAAGAGGATCAAAAAAGAGGATTAGCCTGTTGAATTTAACTACAAACAACGAATTATTAACAAAATAGTTGACTGTATAGCCAAGAAAAAAAATTAATTTTCTGTTCAAAAACAAGATTTTGTAAAACAAAATACATCAATTTTGCACAAAACAGTTGAATTTTCCACTTGACACTAAATTTTCAACAAAAAAGTGAATTTTCTCTCAAACAGTTAACTTTGCAAATAAATATTTTTATTTTAATCAAAAAGGGTAATTTTTTACCTAAATGTTTATTGAATTTTAAATCAAATATATATATTATCAAAAAAAAGTATTTTTTCAAACAAAAATAGAATATCTCAATTTTAAAAAAAAGAGGATTTTCTAACGGTAAAATTGAAAAAAACGAAGAATTATTGACAAAATAGTTGAATACTACTAAAACAGTATAATTTTCAACGAAAAAAAAGAATTTTCAACCAAAAATGACATAGTTACATTTTTAGTTAAAAAATTAATTGTAAAAAATACGTGTTTTCAATGGGTTGAATTTGATTTAAAAACACGCATTTTTAATAGAATAGTTCAATCCTCAAAAAAATGATGATTTAAAAAAAAGATTAATTTTCTGCTCAAAAAGACGAATTTTCAACAAAATACATGATTTTTGCACAGAATAGTTTAATTTTACACCTGACACTAAAAATTTTCATCAAAAAAGTTCATTTTTCACCAAGTAGTTAATTTTTCAAATAAACACTTTAATTTTTACGAAAGTTTTTTACGAAAATATTTGAATTTTCAATCAAATGGTTCCATTTTTACCAAAAAAAGACGGTATATACAAAGATATGAGTTTTAAAATAAAAAATTGAATATTTTGAGATTCAAATTTTGGAAATTAGGTAATTTAAACCCCAGAGGAATTGAATTTTTTTTAATTGTAATTAAAAGCGCTAAAAATTAAATAATGAAAGGTTTAAATTTTTTAAATTTGAATAATATTTAATTTCAAGCGATTAAAATTTGAGATTTTAATATTGCAAAATTAATTAAATCTTTCAAAGGCAAAGCATATGAAATTCTACAATTTTACATTGTCCTTACATAATAAAATTATAAGTTATTAACATTAAAGCTGATTAGACAACTTTTTGTAAAATGAAAAAATAAATTGAATTATTTAAAGAAAAATAACTTTCGAAGTAAATAGTAACTTTAAATGGGAAACTTTAAAAATGAAAAAAATTCTATTCCTGAACGTTGAAACTTAAAGTAACATGACTTTCATTTAAAAATGAAACAAATTTTAATCACCAAAAATTGTGATATTAAAATTTTTTTATACTCAAGTCCTTTAAAACTTCAATTATTTGAAGCAAATTTAAATCGCTTATCAATTAGTAATTTTAAATGCTTTCAAAAATTTCACGAATTCAATTTTACTTCCAAAATTAAAAACAAAAATTCAGAATTTAAAGTTGCCAAAATTTTCCATTTACTGAATTATCAATTTCAGATAGTTTAACTATCGCTTTTTTTATTTTAAACTCAATTTTTAATTTTTTAATTGCAAATCTTCCTTACGAACTATTGTTCATTCTAGAAATTTTCGAATAAAATATTTCCCATTTTGAAATTACTTATTCCTTTAAATCTTGAACTAAAAATCGGACAATTTAAGAAACTTGCATTGAAAATGAAAAATGAAGATAAAAAAGTACAAATCAATATTGCTATGAAATTATTTCATTTTTTGAAAGTGTATAATTTTAAGCTTCTAAGTTCGAAATTGGTTTATATTTACATTTTTAATTTAAAAATTGAAACCTCCAAAAATTAATGTAAAAATTAATTTAAGAAAAAACTTTAATTTCAAGGCCTCAAAGATTAAACTCTTTTAGATTTGCACATTCAAAATATAATTTTAAATTAAACTTATAGATATTTTAAAGACGATAAATATATTATTAATAAGTATCATATCGTGTACTATCAAGTGCCATTTAACACGACTGGATAGATTTTTTTTTTACTAAAAGATGTGATTCTATCAAATCAAAAGTCACTATATTTTTCAACATTTCAAATTACAGAATTTTAAATATTGTGAGAAATCTTGAGTACCTTTAAAGTTTAAATATTCTAAACAAGTAAGACTTAGATTTAAGATTATATTTTTGAATTTGCCGCCGTAGGGGGATCGGCAGTTGACCGAACATTGTCGATCATTATCGAGCTAGACATGACGCGGGAGAAGAGCAGAGACTCGCGTCAAAAGTACTAGACCCTCACTTTGATCGCTCGCAACTCGTTTAAAAAAAATCGCAGAAAATTCTAACCAGATAAAGTAAAAGCTTAAGGTCTCCCGAATTCAACAATATGCATATTGTTGTTCTAAAAAAAAATTTACGATCGCGCTAATGTAAAATGTGCCGAAAAACAAGGTCTTGGATGCTCTTTTTTAAAACTTAGACTTTCGAAGTTTCTCAAAACGAGCTGAACGTCTTAAAAAATCTGAAAAAATTCACAGATGCTCCTTAAGGTGCCTAGAATGCAATGCAGTTTTCCAAATTTCGAAATTTGAAATTGTTTGCTAATTACAGGGGAATTGCGGGAAATCTCCCGGTGTAATATTTCTCTCCCGGCTTGATCCCGATTCTCCCGAATCGGCGGCCACCCTGATCTCCCAAATAATTAATTGTAATTATATTTTTTAGGTGACAGTGGAGCCCTAGAGATGACAACGACAATCTGCCATCGTCACACTCCTCCAGAAGAGTTAAGAAAATTTACAAGACTAGCGGACGTCGTAGTGGCAGCTGCAGGAGTTCCTGGTTTGGTAAAAATGGACATGGTGAAGCCTGGAGCTTGCGTAATTGATGTTGGAATCACCAGGGTGGAAACGGAAACTGGGCAAAAATTGTTGGGAGATGTTGACTACGAAAACGTTAAGGAAGTTGCCGGACACATCACTCCCGTTCCGGGAGGCGTTGGGCCAATGACTGTTGTCATGCTGATGAAAAACACACTCAAGGCTGCTCAGAAAAACCAGAGTTAATACACTTTTTGACTGCTTTAGGGAATTCGAAGATGGATATGAAAATCTGAGAATGTTGAGATCTTAAAAGACTGCTGGAATGCAGAAAAAAAGTATTTTTATAGGTAGCTTTTGAGAAAAGATTTATCAAGCACAGTATTTTTACCGCGAAGACACTAGTTTATTTTGTACCTACTTTTCTCTTATTCATCTAGAAGGGAGTTAATAAAATTTGTCAACTGAATTATGCGTTTTCTTACTTGAAAGGCCCACTATTTGAGTAAATTTTCTTCGATCCAAGAGTATACATCGATTATAGAATTATTTTTTGGAAATTCGCAAATGAAACAAATGACCTAAGATTGGTCACAGGTAGGATGGTGGAGGTCCCAATAAACGTAACGTTACACGTATATTAATTTTTTAGAATTTAGAGAAATTTTTTCTCTAAAAGTAAATATAGAAACTTCTTTAGTATTTTTGAGACGATGAATGATTTTGGTAGAAAATTAACCTTCTTGTTAAAAAATACATGTCTAGTTAAAATGTCAACTGTCGGCTTTTTGTTCAAAAATTCACCTTTTTTAGTTGAAAAATCCACATTATCTCTGAGAATTCATAAATTTTATTGAAAATTTGTTTGTTTTTTTGTAGTAAATTAATCTTTTTGTTTAAAAATTTACCTTTTTTAGTTGAAAAATCCACTTTTTGGTTGAGAATTCCAAAATTTGATTAAAAATTTGTTGTTTTTTTCACTAGTAAATTAATCTTTTTGATTAAAAATTCATCTTTGTTAGGTGGAAAGTCCAGTTTTTGGTTGAGAATTCTTCAAGATTGAGTTGTTTTTTTGTAGTTAATTAATCTTTTTCATTAAAAATTCAACTTTTTTAGTTGGAAATTAAACTTTTCGGTTGAGAATTCTTGCATTTTATTAAAAAATTGTCTG
>JAAAKG020148067.1:0-10332 GCA_010014905.2 Druon quercuslanigerum
GATGAAGCTTACTGAGAGTGTAATAGCCCGCGAAGAGCGCAATAGCGAGCACACGAAGTGCAAAAACCTAGAGGAACTGAGCGTAAAGCGTAAGGCAAATGTGTCCGAGCGCGTAGCGTGAGGTGACTACACTATCGAGCGCGAAGCGCGAGATCCAACAAGTGCGCGCCTTAGGCGCGCTCAAACTAGCGAGCGAAGCGAGCCGCGCGCGAGGCGCGCGATGAGAATGTGCCCGCGATGCGGGCAGATTTTTTAGAATATGTTTACATTCTTAACCAAAAAGTTCATTCTCAACAAAGAAAAAAGACTTTTCTGTCATCAGAGAAGAATATCCAATTGAAAAGTACAAATTTTTAACAAAGCCATTAATTCTCAAACCAAAGAATTGAACTTTCAACCAAATAGTAGAATTTTGAAGTAAGCGAGAAGCATTCCGAATCAAAAATATAATAGTAGACATTTGAGCGAAAAAAGAAACTTTTAACCAAAAATATTTGGATTTTCTTATTGAGCTTTATTAAATCAGTGTGTATATAACCGAAAAAATAAAAATAAGATTTTTTTTTAACAGGACAAAATAAGAAATATTTTAGAAAGGGACAACCAGAGGATCTAACTAACTAACGGTTTTCATAATTTTTAATAAACCGAATCCTCACTTGGCATAATTTTTATATTTTTGAATTCCTATTTCCCATCATGTTTTCCTTCCTAATTTGTATTGAATACATTTTCTGTCTTTCCGAATTTGTATTTAACATAATTAAAATAAAAATAAAAGACGAAATAAAGAAAAAAACAAAAAATTATTTATAGATGAGAATTTAAAAAAAAAGAGAAAGAGGGAAGGGGATTTGGATGGTAACCTTCTCATTTTTTCTTTCCTCTTTTTTTTTTTCCAAGGGGAGAAATTCTTTTTCTTTTCTTTTTTAGGGAAGAAGAGTATTTTTTCAGATTGGTATGTTAACATTTTTTGTTGTTTGTCCAAATTTTGTCGTTGGTTTTTTTGTTTTTTTTTTCGGAAATTCTTTTTTTTTACATAATTTTCATTTTTCCGAAATTCCCCAATATTCCCTCCCCCCCCCCCCCCCCGACTAACCACTTCAAATAGTATTTGTTTACATGAATCGCCTTTAGCTATAATTCCCACTTCAACGATCTAACAGAAATTTGATTTTTTATTTGTATTTCGCGCCTTTATTTTTGGCAGAATGGACTGTCAGTCAAATGAAATTTCTGTTACATCGAAATTTGAAAAAGTGGGAATTATGAAAAATCGACAAATGGCGATTCCGGTAAATCGTTATGTGTTCATTCAGAAGAAAGGAATGTCAAATAGTACCAAAGTCACGGGATATACAAATGCGAAAAAAAAGAAATTGTATTAAATGAAATTTGGGACAAATAAATATTACGGGAAATAGAAATTCAAAAATATGAAAGTTATGCCAAATGAGGATTCGATACAATAGAAATGATGATAACTGGTAGTTAAGACAAATGGAGATTATTTTACGTGAAAAAAAAAGAAATATGACAATCCTGGCGAAACTAACAGATAGGAATTTCTTCCTAATCAATCCGAATTACTCCAGAATCTGCATCCTAACCAATCCGAGTTAATTCGAACCAATCCGAAAAAAATTCTCCATTATGTTGAACTGAAATCGGTGAAAAATGTATCAGGCGTAACTCAGTTGAAACCGAACCAATTGGAATCAATTTTTCAATCCAAATGAATCTGAATTAATCCGAACTTTTATTGATATACACTGAATTTTCAATCCGAATAAATCCGAATGCATCCGAGTTTGGACTGCATTGGATTCATTCTAATTGAAAATCGTTTTAGGTCAATCTGAGTTCGGATAAATTCGAATTGAGAAGTTGATTCGGGATGGAATTTCGGATTGAACCGGATTAAGTCGCATTAAGTGGGATTAAGTCGCATTAATTCGGAATAAGTTTTGACCGATTTAGATAGAAAGGAATGTAGAAATTTTCCAGATTAGTTTGACATAACTCGGATTGTTTTGGATACAGATTCCGGAATGATCAAAATGAACTTCAGTTAATCCGTTAAATGGAATTTGGATGATATTCATGTGCCTTAAAGTTATTATTGAACTGTTCCGTTGCTGGGCCATCTTTCAAAAATCCGCAAAATTTGATCAAATTTATTTTCAGGAAACGAAATAATAATATAATAATAATAATAATATAATAATAATATACTAAACTTTATCTAAATTCATAACTTTACTTACACTGATCCCTCCCTCCACCTCTTTTTTAAAATTGATAATTAATAGACGGAGCTGTACCAAGATTGAGAACAATAGCAAATTAAAATTTGGAACGCATCCAACTAATCCACATTCCTCTTCCAAAATAAACCGACTGTCCCTTCACTGACTACACCTTCTAAAAATATACGCATCGTATAAAATTAAAGACATTCTCTTTTGCATGGCATGCAATGACATAAGTGACAAAATACCATCTTCTCGTTCGCCTCAGGAAAGAAAATACGATCCCAATTTACGGACTCTTCTTATTGGAAACTGGGGAAGGAATCCGCGGGACGTGTCAACAGCGGCCTCTGACATGGCATACGTTGCAATTAACCCCGTGACGTATGACGAGCCAGTTGTGTCAGGAAGTCGATGCTGAACGGATAGAAGGATGGAAGAAAAAAAAACGTAAAAAAAATAAACGAGGTATACTGGTTACAGTTACACTGTCATAGATATATAGACTGACACGCTGGGGGTTCACATCTGTGCTCAGCATGCTCGCGGCAAAAGCCGATGGCGTACGACAGGAAGTGTGGAAGACAGACCTCCGCAACCCGGTCTTACGAAATCCTTGGGCTTCCCTTTACATACGAAAACTTGAGACATAAATGCTGCACAGTTGGTAGTATAATCCAAGCGGAATTTACGTGGAGAGTTACATTACGTAGTTTGGTCTCCTGACCGCCCCACCGGATCTCTAATTTGACCTCTTTTTCAAGAAGATGGTTAACTTAGAAACTAGTTAATCCGAGAAAGCGATTAAAACTGTTTGAAATTTATTTATTGTTATTTTTGTATAATGATAAAAAAAACTGCCTGGCCCGAATTTGAACCGAGAACGTCACTGTCCATGGCGGGGTGGTCCATAAGCTACGCTACCAATTTTGTGCAGAAGAGTCCCGAAGAAAAATAGGCTCTTACTAGGGAGATAGAGGTTATTGGAAGTAAGATTAAAAACTTAGATAACATTTAGTACTTATCCTGAGGATAAATTTTAACAAGGGTTCTATATTTTGTTAAAATTGGACCCTCTTTTCTTATCTTTTACAAAATTCAACAATTTTGTTAATAATTTATCTTTTTTGATGAGAAATTCAGCTATTTGGATGAAAGATAAACTATTTTGTTAAAGAATTATTTGATTTGACTAATTATTTGACTATTTTTTCTGGGTAAAGTAAGCAGAATTCTGATTGTTTTAATCAGAGTTCCTGGTTAATTTCACCGGTCATTTTTTTGTAGAAAATTAATCTTCTTGGTTAAAAAATCATGTTTTTTGTTGATAGTTGAACTCTTTTGTTCGATTTTTTTAATAATATTATTTTAGTTATAAATTAATGTGGTTCGCTTAAATTTGTTTAAATTTATAAACTATCCCATTTTTTGTTGAAAATCGATATTTTCAAATGAAAGTTGTCCTTTTCTAATTAACAATTCATTTATTTGATTGGAGATTCGTTTTTTTTTAAACATTAACTACTTGATTTAAATTTAGAATACTTTAAAAATCTTTCAACATTAGTTGCTTGTTAAAAAATATTTATCATTTTAATTTAAACTTTAACTGTTTTATAGAACTGTATATAAAAATGTTTTTTTTTTTAAACTTGTTTTTTTTAATCGAAAATTTAATAATTGATTAGGAAATTAAATTATTCTTTTGAAAATCAACTTTTTTGTCGAGAATTCATATTTTTGTCTAAAGTTTAACTGCTTGGTAGATAATTCGTTCTATTAGGTTCAAATTTGCCAATACCATCAAAAATTGATGTAATTTTTTTAAAAATTAGTATTTTTTAAAAACTAATCTTGTTTGTTGAAAATACTTCTTCCTAACTGAAGATTCAACTATATTCGTTTAGAAATTCGTCTTCTTTGGTTAAATTCAACTGGCTAAAATTTAAAAAATAATTATTTTCTTAAATTCCTTTTTATTTACTAATTTCATTATTTTATTTTTGGTTCGAAATTTATCCTTAATAAGCAGAAAAGTCAGTCATTTGTTGGAAAACTCATTTATTTGGTTAAAAAATGATTTTTTCTTAGAAAATTAATCTCTTTTTTTAAATAGAATCTTTTTAGTTTCGGATTCAAGTATTTAGTTTAAAATTCATCTTTTTTGTTTGAATTCAATTGGTTGTAAATTATTTTTTTGAAGTTAAAAATAGTTTTCTGTAAAACTTTGAATTTGATGATTCCATTTTTGATTTACAAAAATAGTTTTTAGTTGAAATTTCTACTGTTTTGTTAAGAATTGATCTGTATGTTTAAAAAATTCATTTATTTGTTGCAGGATTTAACTATTTTGTGAAAATTGTGAAAATTGTGAAAATTAGTTTTTTAGTTTAATTTGACTGCTTAAAAATTCGTCTTTTGGTACAAAAATAATTTTTCAATAACCTTTTTTGCTTAAAAATCAATTGCTTCACTGAAAACTAATATATTTTGTTGCAATTTTATTTTATCTGCAGAAAATTAATGCTTTGTTATATAAAATTCGACTGCTTTCTTCAAAATTAAACTAATTTTTTTAACAGTAATTTTAGTAAATGAAGATATATTACTATGTCTCAAAATTTGACTAATTTTTCGAAAAATCATTCTTTTTTTTATTCAATCAATTTTTTAAACTAAAAATTTAACTATTTCATTTTTGACTTAAAAATTGTGTTTTTTAATTTGAACCTTAAAAAATTTTTTGAAAATTAAGCTTTTATTAAGCAAATATGTTTGAGTTCAAAATTCAACTATCTGCAGAAAATTCGCTTTTTGCTTGAAAATACAACTGTGGGTTTATAAATTAATTTCTTTTCGTTAAGGATTGGACTGTTTGATTAAAAAATATTTTTTATGTTAGAATTCAACTGCCTCGATTGAAAAAAAAACATTTTTCTAATTGAAATTTCAACTATTATTTTTGTTTAGAATTTAACTTTTTAGTTTAATTAAAATGTTTTTCATTTAAAATTAGAGACTTATTTTGGTTAAAATATTCGCATTTATATTTTTCGTTAAAAATTTTTTTTTTTATTGAAAATTCAACTACTTGGTTAAAAGCTTGAACTTTTTTTTTATTTATCATTATAGTTGAAAATCAACTATTTTTTGAAAATGTAGTTATTTTGTTTAAAAAAATCATTTTCTTTATAATTTATCTGTTTCGTGGAACATTCGTCAGTTCAAAGAGAAAATTCATATTTTAACATTGAAATTTCAACAAATTTTTTAAAAGAATTATGTATGTTAGTTTAAAAATTTGACTATTTTATTGAAAATTCATATTTCTAGGTAGAATATTGAAATGCTTTGTTAAAAATTAAAAATTCATTCTTTTTGGTAGAAATTTTCTTGGTTAAATCCAACTGTATACTAAAAAAGTTTTCTTTTGGTTTGGACTTTCAACTGTTTGATTAAAAATTAAACCTTTTTTGTTTACGTTTAATTATTTTTTGTTTAAAAATTTGTCTTTGAAGCTTAAAAATTCAACTATTTGATTAAAACTTCATCTCTTTTTCTTAAAACTTCAACTATTTATTATCAAATACAATTATTTTTTTATATGCTTTTTTATTTTTTTTAGAATTATAACTCGGCACCTATTGTAGGTAAAAAGTTCCTTTTCTTGAATTTTCTCACAATGTTCTGCACTTTAATTTGGCTGTTAAAAATTTTGCTTAAAAATTAAATGGGATTTTATTAACATTTCTCAAAAGTATTTGTGGGATGCATCGTAGACATTTTTAGCAAATTCGGAATTTTCATCATGACTTGGTATTAAACCGTTTCAGAAAAAAGAAATTCGCTCTAACAAATAAAAGGACGAAAAAAACCTGTACCCGAAAACAACAACTTTATTTAATTTTTAAAATTACTACAAATCTGAATTCATCTTCCAAACTAGTTCTAAAACTTTCCCTTAACAGTAGAGCATTGTATCTAGGTTCATAATACTTCTCGTTTTTTCATTATTTTTGTCACAACAACATTTTTCTAAATCAATTTTTGTTCCTTTTCGAAAAATATAATTTTTTGTCGGAATTTTAAAAATATATTTATAAGCAGGTGATTGCTTATTATTAGAAATTACAATTACAGAATATATTGTCTTTATAATGCACTTTCAATTGCTGGTGATATTTTGTTGGAATTTCAGAGTAAGAACGAAATTTTCATGAGTTTAATTTTTTTTTTAATCTAACATTAATTGTTCTTGTTTCTGAATTGAAATAGGTTTCTTCTCGATGTACTTGTAGACCAAACTCATTCTGGAAAAGGTGAAAATATTCTTAATCGTAGAGCTTCTACATACGAAATTCGCCAGTTCAACCGGGTTTCTATATCTCGGACAATCATTTGGCTTTGGTCATTATATACTGGACGAATATAACCATTCTGGCTATACCATCCAATGATGCTACCACCCATTGCTACTACATTTAAATGATCCTCTACTGGAATTCTTCTATTATCATCAACCATGTAGTAAACACCAGAAAGCTCTGATTCTGAAGCTTGAACTATCCTGTTATAAGAAACTGGTCTACCGGGGCAAACTAAAACATAAAGATAAAGTTTTTTATGTTATTTTTTGGTTACTAAAATAATTCCCGACCCTGAAAGCTAACAATTAAAAAATTTTAAATATCGCACGGTAATGTACATATACGAATGAGGAGCACCAAAAAAGGGAATCATGTTTAACCTGATAAAATCCAATCATGAGGTTTGGTACACATTTCCTGTTTCACAAAGTGAATAAAGTATGTGCATTTCGGGAATGGTAGAAAATGTGCTTCCTTTGCTCATAATATGAATGAAAAAACGAGAATGGAAAGTGATTTTTTGTTGTTGCAGAATTTGTTTGTTTCACTGTATACATGCGAAAGGGGAATGAAATCTGGGCTAAACCGAAAAACAGGCTTCATTAATAGGCCTCCTTTGCTTTACATTTCATAATTTAATTTTTATAATAGGATTTCAAACACTTTCTCAGTGCTATAATAAAAGCGGACAGTAGGATGAAGACATTAGCAAATCATTAAAGGTTTAAGTGTTGTTAATGTCAAACATTAAATTCTTACTGCTTTTACTTTATTATTAGGCTTTAGAGGCTTACAGTCTGTTCAACAAGAAACGTTTCTCGATTTTTCGAAAACTATTAAAGATTTTTGAATTAAAGTACATTTGAGGGACTAATGCGCTGTTGACAATTCTTTTAATTACCGCTTGATTCGTCCGAGAGAGCAGACGTCAGTGAAAACGTGTTCTGCTTACGCCCAACGGTTTAAAGCTGAAAAAAAACGTTTTGCTGAAAATCTCGACTATAACTGATCGAATGCCATTGTTTCAGGTGAAGCATCAATCTGAACATCGTTTTCTATACAGTTTACCTAGTCTACCGCCAGTACTCAATTTCTTCAGCGAATCACCCAGTGAAGGTCCATGTTTGGGGATGCTTAACAGTAAAAACTAGGCATTCATTTTTATCCGGGATCCTTTTTTGGGTTTTCTAATATGATCTCACAAATATTCTATTTTAGTACCAGTTTCTGTCTTGTTTAGTTTGCTAACTTTATATTGATAAATGATCCCAGATACCGAACTAAATTGATTCAGAGGGTGAATTGTTTCAATTGTTCCAAACTTTAATCCCAAAAAAAAAAAAAGAAAAAATAGATAATAAACTAGAGATCGGAACGTTTTAGGTTTGACAGAAACATTTAGCATTGAGTGAATTTGAAAGTCCAAAAGATCTAACAGTTTGGACACGCACGACGCTGACATACTGTCCATGTCATTTCGGGGTTACGTTGCTTTCTGAACTTGACAGCTTAGAATGTGTTTCGTCAGATTTACTTGTTGACAGCTGATTCTCATTTCAAGCCTATTTCAATCGATAAATCGACCTTATTTTATTAAATCGGTGAATCAAAATGAAGTGGGATTGTTTTGTGGCGTGAACTGTTTTAATACCGAATTAAGTCCAAAATCGAATCCTACTTTTTACAGAGTTTTACAGAGATGTTTAGAGCTCTTCACCGAAAACTTCAATGCTCAGAAAATGCTCAAATTATATAAACGTGGTCTTTTAAGGTCTGCTACAAAGATGTTTGCAGCCGATACTGGAGATTGGATCGTAAATGAGGATAGCGACCTTAAACATCGAAGCTGTCTCTGCACCGCCTGGAAAGCAGAAAATGGTATCACAACTTTCGACTGGCCATCACACTCCACCATTGCGAATCCAATCAAAAACGTGTGGAGTACTGTAAAAAGGAAACTTGCGGAAAAACGTGTTTTAAACCTGAAAAAACTCTCGCAAAAAATTGGGACAAACCAACGGACTATGCTGAAAAATTAGTGGAAAGCATGCCGAAAAGGTGCCAAGCTATTCTGGAGAACGATGGGAATTGGGCCATCGACTTGGTAGGCGCGTATTAGTCCTTTGGATGTACTTTAATTTTTAGAAAAAACCTTCAAAAATCTCTAAAAGTTATCGAAAAATCGAGGAAGGTTTTTGTTGAACAGACTTTAACTAAGAATATTTTATTTACTTCACAGTAAATCCTAAAGTACAAAACGTGTTGTAGCTCAAAACAAATTTATACGAAAACCTGTTTTAATATAAACAAATTAGAGACTGTTACATTGTTGAATTATTTAATTTCATACTAAATCAATATCTTGATTCTGCCCAAGAATTAAAATGTAACCTAAGTCAAACTCGTGGACAATAACTTTAAAATTTTATTAAAGCCACATTGAGGTCAGCATTATTTGAAATGGGACTTTCAATATTATAAAAAGCATACACCTATGTATACACAAATATAATTAGAATTTAAAGTTAGGTAATTTCTTATGATAAACGTGTAGCAAAATATTATCTTGTTGAATCGATATTCTTAGATGAGTATTAAATTCTAATTTCTGATGCATCTTGTAAAAAGTGAACATCGCATTGTCACTTATATGCTGTATCTTGCACTATTATAGAAATTTTCGGAAAATTCATATACATTTAAAATGATAAAGTAACTGAAATTCACGAAATTGGATTGCTAAAAACAAAATTCAGTCAATTTTAAAGTAAACTTACTGAATTTTCTTTAACTTTAAAAGCGGTTTCTGAAAATTACAAATAGTTTCCTAAAATTCCTACAAATGGTAATAGGAATGAAATTGATCGTAAAGAAAAAAGTATCAGTAATCGGCAAATGCAAAAAATGACTTGCAATAACTTGTTCACAAATCTAACATGTGTTCGTATGTAACTATACACGTAAAAAAACCTTGCGACTAAAAAACGAACCTAGATAAAATTTTGTTGGTTAGAGAAAAGTCAAGGATATAAAAAACAAAATCCATATAAAAGTTAGAGAATTTCTGTAACTGCAAACAGTTAAGTGGAATTAATCTAAAATTTTTTAAATTTTAATTTAAAATTGTTTTAAAAATGTAACGCGTTAATTATTATGGTCTTTTGATATTAAAAATTTATAAATTTTATTATTTTTTTGAAAATTCAACTATTTTGTTTGAAAAGTCATCCTTTTTACCCTTAAAAATTCATATTTTTGAGTAGAAAATTCAACTATTCTCATAGAAATATTTTTTCTGATTAAGAACTCATATTTTCTAGCTGAAAAGTCAAACGGAAATTCCTCTTAGGAAAAGAGAATTATTATAAAAATGCCTTGTACGTATATTTTTTTTATTTTCGTGTTGAAAATTCAACCAATTTTCAAAAATTTGTCTTTTAATTTTTAAAATGTATCTCATTTACTGGAAATTAAATCTTTCTTCGATAAAAATGCAACGGCCGGTATGGTTAAAAATTAAAACATTTCGTCAAAAAGGCGTTTTTTTAAATTCAACTGTCTTCATAAACATAATCTTCTCATAAAATCGACTTCTTATTTACAAATATAATTTCATTTTGTTCCAAAATTATGTTTTCTCTAACAGTAATATTTTATTTGAAATTTAATTTCTTTGGTGGAATATTTAACTTTATGGCTTAATATTATTAATA
>JAAAKG020148068.1:0-32164 GCA_010014905.2 Druon quercuslanigerum
TTAAAAAAAGGACTTAAAATGTCTTATTTACAAGTCGAAGCACTAATAAATTAAACAATTTTATTTTGAATTAATGAATCACGAAATTAAATGATTTTAGATTAAAATTTTGAAAATAAAAACGAAAAACTTCAACAAAGTACATGAATTTTAAAGTAAAAGATAAAATATTCTCAACAAAATATTTAAATTTTTAAATAAATTTTCAACATAATAGGTAAATGTTTAACAATAAAAAAATGAATCAAACACCAAGTTGATTAATACTTTACCACGAAAGAATTTTTTTTTAAATACAGGAATTTGCAACCAAAAAGTTGTAATAATTGATACTTCTGCCTAAAAATATTTTGAGTTTCAGGCAAAAACAGTTGATTTAATTAAAAAATATGAATGTTCAACAAATTAGTTGAATCCTGAAGCAAAAAAGACTAATTTTCAAAAAAGAAATTTCAACAAAAGTGTTCAATTTTCAAGCAAGAAAGATTTTTTAGTCAATAAAGAAAAAAAATCTCATCCTAAATGTTAAATTTTTAAACTAAAACAGAAATTTCCTGCAAAATAGATAAGTTTTCTATTCGAAATTATGAATTTTTAACAACAAAATTAAAATTTCAACTCAAAAATATGAATTTTCTATCTATCCAAAAATAATTAAATAGTCAGCCAAAAAATACGAATTTTCAACAAAATAGTTACAGTTTCAAGCAAAGAAAATAATTTTTTACTAAATATTTGAACTTTGAATCAAAGACATGAGTTTTGTTTACCAAGAAACACAAACTTTCAACAAAACACAGGAATTTTAAACTAAAAAAGATACATTTTCAACCAAAAGTAGAATAGTTGAAATATTAGAAAAATTATTTACAAAAAAGTTTAATTTTCAGTTAATAAAGTCAAATTTTAACTACAATGATGAAACATAAAAAGAGAATTAGGTTTTAAATATTTTTGAAAGAATAGTTATTAATTCCGGATTGTATTATTTTTGAGCCAAAGCGCTGAAAATTAAACAATTTTATTTTAAATTGAAGAATCACGAAATTAGCTGATATCAGATTAAAATTTTGAAAATAGGACAATGTCAAAACGTGAAAGAATGAATATTGTAAGATTGGAATTTTGGACATTGGGACATTTAAAATTCAGAGAAAATGAAATTGTATTATTTGCCATTAAAAGCTGAAGCTTCTAAAATTCCAGAATTTTAAATTATTAATGCATTAAAAAATTATAATAAAATCAAAAAATGAATTGAATTATTTTGAAAAAACTTTTTAAATAAATAATTAATTTAAATGAACAAATATCTATTCCGGTTCCGGTTTAATATTTCTTCCTGGTTGGGTAGCCACCCTGAATATTTGATAGGAATCACTTATCACAAAATTGAAGGTCTGAAAAATGGCTTCTTAAAGCATATTTTTTAAAGTCTTCAGCTCAATTGAAAAATTATTAACATAATAAAATCTGAAAATCCATCGCGATTTTAACAATAGCTTTGAATTCTGCCAAGCATTCAGTTTCTGCAGTGCAAATACTAACAATTGGTGGTTTCGTGTGTAGTCTGAAACCCACCGTGTATTGCCCAGCAAATTTTCTATTCATTACAGAAATTCTATCCAGTTTAACTTCTACAAGATTTGCAATCTTATGTAAAACCAACTTAAAAAATGGAAGTAAAGCAACATTATTTTCGGCTTCAGTGACTTTCGAAAGCTGAGCTATAATCATTTCGCGAAGAGATAAGCTGTAATTCGCAGCAATAAGCTGGTGGCAATTTTCAAGAGACTGCCTGTCGCATATGTATGATGTAGGCTTCAGTTTTGTCAAATTTAGGTACTTAGCCTTAGCGACTTGATTTACTTCTGTGTAATCGGGAAGGATATCCTCTAATTTAAGATCCCTTACTTCAATGCCTGCTTCTCTCACCCTCTCCTCGATTGTTTTATTATTCGAGGGATCGAATCTCGTTTTTGATAATTTAAACCATACTTTTTTCGCTGAATTGGTTTTGGCAGATTTTTTCGTTGTGGCAGTAGCTTCCTCTATGATGTCAGATACCTGACATCTTATAGTGAAATTCATCAGGTGGGATGGTCCCCAGGAATGGACTTCAACAAATGTTGGTGCTGGTATTGATTTCTGAGCACAATGTTCCTGAAATAATAAAAAAAAGGTAATAGATTTCTCTAGCAGGCCTCACAGCCCCTATGGATAACAAATTCAGGATAAATTCATAAGATTTTAGAAACAATTCAAGTTGTTCAAATTGGAAATAATTTAGGGGAGTTTAAGGCAAATGAGAAGAATATCGGTGAAATTCATACAAATTCAAGATGAATTTAAAAAAATTCAAATTAATTGAGAAGAATTTAAATATACGAAAATATTCAATTAATTCAGTAACTTCAGGATCAATTAAATTAAAACTTTAACAAAAATAAAAGATAATCCATTCAATTAAGTTGAATTGAACTAATTTCATAGAATCAAATCAAATTAAAAGTTTTCAAGAGAATTCCAAAGAATTTAAAAAAATTCAGGGTAAATTAATAAGAATTCAGACTGAACTGAAAAAAATAATTTCAAACCTCTTAAAACTTAGAAACCCCTACTAATTTATAACGAAAAAAGTAACTAATGGCTGCGAGCCGATTTGAAAGAATTCAATTGAATTAGAAATAATTTTAAAAATCAAACAAAATCCATTAATTTCAGTCAAATTTGAGAGAATTGTATGGGGTTTAAGGTAAATGAGGAGAATTCGATGAAATTCATGAAAAGTAAAGCCGAATTAAAAAAGCAATCAAGTTACTCGGAAAAAAATATAACAAAATCATTGAATTGAGCAAATTTGAAATAGGTTTAGAAAAATTAATAAGGCATTTAAAAGAATTTGTTGAAATTCCTACGAATTTCAGGTGAGTTTAAAATACTTAAAGATGAATTAAACCAAAATGTTTTAAGAATCCATCGATTTGAGTAAAATCGAATGAATTTAGAAGAATTGAAAAGAATTTAAAAGAATTCAGGATCAACTAATAAGAATTAATGCGAATTAAAAATGAGTTGAAAACATTGTTTAAAAATCTCTTCAAATCTTTGAAACCCTACTAAATTCTTCACTTCGTGTGAACAAATTCATTGAAATAAATTCAAATATTAAAATCTTGGAAATGCCTTGGAATCCTTGAATATCTTAAAATACTTCAGTCTTTGAAATCCTTTTAAACTATTAAAATTAATTAAAAATTCTGGGAATCTTAAAATTTCCTAAAATATTTCAAAATTCTTTGATATATTTTAAACACCTTAAAACTTTTCAAAGTCCTTGAAAACGTCTGGGAATCTTTTAAAATATCCTAAAATGTTTTAAATCGTTGTAAGTCTCATTAAATGACTGAATCCAATTAAAAATGGCTTTTGTAATCTTTTTAAATAACGTAAAATATTTCAAAACCTTTTAAATCTTTTGAAATCCTTTAAAATTTTTAAAAACTCTTAAAAATGCCAAGATATTTGAAAAAATACCTTAACGTATTTCAAATCCTTTGATCAATTTATCAATTAATCCTTAGGATCAATTAAATAAAAACAATTTACAAAATTTTTTTACTAACTGAATTAAGTAGAATTAAGTATATTGAGAAAAATTCAAGTGAATTGAAAAAATTCATAAGAACTTCAAAGACTTAAAATTATTCCGGGTAAATTAATAATAAAAATTCAGGGTAAATTCCGATAAATAACTTCAAATCTCTTAAAATGTTTAAAAATCTACAAAATACCTCGCTTCTCGAAAAATTTAAAAATATCTTGCGAAATTCTAGAAAATTCTTTATCCTAAAATATTTCAATGGCTTTGAAATCCCTTCAAATTATTGAAATCAATAACAAATTCTAAGAATCTTTTAATATTTCCTAAAATATTTAAAACCCTTTAAAATCTTATAAAACACCACACTTTTCATGAATAAAGTCTTTAAAATCCACTAAAATAATATAAAATCTTTAAAAAGTGAAATATTTAATAAATCTTCGAAATCCATGTAAATTAATGTAAGTAATTAGTAATTCCTTGGAATATTTTAAAATTCCCTATAATATTTCAAATCGAAAGCCTGTGAGGCCTGACTTAAATTTAATTTAGTTTTGAGGGAAAATATTTATATTAATTGTTTTACTAAAAGCTCACATGCAAAAGTCCAATATAATTTAATGATGATCCTGATGTTAAAAGCGACAGACAGGCTATAGGGTTATTTTCTTGTATATCCCCTGTTTCATTATTGTTATTATTACTATTATTTCTTGATTTAGCTGCTTCTGCTCCGCCAATTTGAAGTAGCAGCTCCTTAGCTGCATTATTCTTGGCATCTTTTTTTGTAGTACCTCTGCCATCGGCAGTGAAACTGCCGCATTTCACTCTTACTTTAAATTCGTGATCATTAAGGCCAACACTGTTATGTTCAATGCAATCGTATGTAGGAAGAGATTGGTTACTTTTAACCATATATTCTTGAAGAATAGAGATTGGTGACTTGCTCATTTTCTGTAATTAAATATAACATTTTCTTTACTGTTTTTATTGGAGAAAATCATAATTTTCAAATACATGTTCAATATATAATTAACAAAGAGAATTCTGGGAGAAGTTTAATAGTGGTGTTAAAAAAACGAAAGTCACAAACTCAAGTTGCATTTTTAATTTTTATTTTTATCCTGTTAGGGACAAAGTGAACCGCGTGAAAGGAAAAAAAAACGGATGATATTTAGAGTTTGCTTCTGACGAATTTGTCTATTTACGCAGAAAAATCTATTTATTTTGTTAATAAGTTTTTGAACGACTCTACTTTCGAAATTCCATTATTTTTTTCAGGCCAATTTTTTATTTTCCCTGACCATTCCAAATTTTATTTTATTTATAAAAACAAGGTAATTTATAATTGCAAGGTAATGCAAAAAAGTTGATTTCGAAATTACGCAAGGCATTCTTAAATGCATGGGTTTTCAAATAAATAGTTAAATTTGTAACGAGAGTGATGAATCTACAACAAAAAAATGAATACTTAACAAAAAGTGTAACAATTTATATTTCTACATAAATATATTTTAATTTTCAATCAAAAAACAATTTACTTCAAACAAGAAATATGAATTTTTAACAAATTAGTTTAATCCTCCACAAAAGCAAACTAATTTTTAAATAAAAAAGCGGAATTTTCAACCAAATAGTTGAGTTTTCAAGACAAAAAAAATTTCGAACCAAAAATAAGTCTTAACTTTTCTGTCAAAGCCATTAATTTACAGCAAAAAAAAAGAATAGTTGACAAAAAAGTTAAATTTGAAACTAGGGTGATAAATCTTCGATAAAAAATAATAAATCTTAACAAAAAGTGTAGTAATTTATAATTCTACATAAAAAATTTGTTGTATTTTCAATCAAAAGTAATTAAATTCAACCAAAAAATATGCATCCAACAAAAATTTCATCCAAAATGCTGAATTTTTATGCCAAAAAGGACCAATTTTTAACCAAAAGTTGCGTTTTTACTAAATAGTTGAATTTTACACGCAAACATGATTTTTTGACAAGAAGCGACAAGCTTTCAAGAAAATACATGAATTTTAAACTAAAAGATAATTTTGTAACTAAAAATATAATAGTTGAATAGTTTGAAAAATACATTTTCAATTTTATAGTTAAATTTTCAATTACCAAAATGAATTTTAAACTAAAATTATGAATATACGACAACAGTAAAACGAATTTTTAACAAAATAGTTAAATTTTCACTAAAATAAATGAATTTTTTACAAAGAAATGCACTTATAACTAATGAGATTATTTTTCTGTCAAAAGGATGGTTTTTTAAAAAAGTAGGTTCTTTTTCAACATAAACAGATACATTTTTAACTTAGAACAGAATGCTGACATTTCCAATAAAGAAAATTAATTTTCAACAAACGGATGAATTTTTAACCAAAAACATTAAATTGACATAACATTAGAGCAGTTTTTGACAAAAATTAAATAGTTACATTTACAGATAAAAAAATATTTTTTAGAAAAAAATACTAATTTTCAACCAAAGAAATTAGTTTTCAACAAAAAGATCAATTTTCGCCCGAGAGGATTAAGTTTCTACCCAAAAAGCTAATTTTAAAGCAAATACATGAATTCTCAACAAAATATTTAAATTTTGAAAGAGATTTTCAATGTAATAGGTAAATTTTAGCCCAAAAAAATTTATTAGACACCAATAAGATTATTATTTTACCCCGAAAGACATATTTTTAAAAACAGGAATTTTCAACCAAATAGTTGTAATAAACCTTTGATTTAAAGAAATAAATTTTAAACCAAAATTGTAATAATTGATATTTCTACCAAAATACATTTTAATTTTTCAGACAAAATTAATTGAATTAATTAAATTAATTAAACTAACTTAAAAAAATGTGAATTAATTAAAAAATACGCATTTTCTAACACTAGTTGAATCCTCCAACAAAACAAACTAATTTTCAAAATTAAAAAGAGCCATTTTCAACAAAATGGTTAAATTTTTTAGCAAGAAAGATTTTTTAGTAAACCAAGAAAAAAAATTTCATGCAAAATGTTGAATTTCTAAGCCAAAAAGGCGAATTTTCTGCAAAACGGATGAGCTTTCAATCCGATATTAGGAATTTTTAACAGACAAATTAAAATTTCAACCCAAAATCATAAATTTTCTATCTACACAACAAAAATTAAATTTTCAACAAAATAGATAAACTTTCGTGCAAATAAATGATCTTTTTACTAAATATTTGAATTTGTAACACAAAACATGATTTTCTTACTAATAAAGGAATACTTTCAACAAAATACAGGAATTTTAAACTAAAAATAATACATTTTCAACCAAAAGTAGAATGGTTAAAGTATTAGAAAAATAAATTACCAACGAAAAAAAAACGAAATTTAACAAAAAAAGTTAAATTATCAGTGAGAAGTGAAATTTTAAGTAAAGCATCAAATCCTAAACAAATAAAAAAACAAATTTTTAACAAAATAGTTACATTTTCAAACAACGAACTAAATTTTCAACCAAACCAGAATATTTATATTTCCAGTCAAAAAGGAATGTTCAACAAAAGAGATGAAATTTTGAATCAAAAAGATTAAATTTCTACAAAAAAAGATAATCTTTCGACAAAAAATAGAATAATTTTTACAGTTAAAAAATTAATTTCCAGTAAAACACTCAATTTCAACCAAATAAATAAATTTTTAACCAAGAAGATTAAGTTTCTAATAAAAAGGCTGAATTTCTAACAAAAGACATGATTTTTCAACCAAAGAAATGAACTTGTAACCAAAATGAGAAATTTGACACCAAGAAGATTAATATTCTATAAAAAATGACGAACTTTCAACAAAATACAGAGTTTTCAATCAATTATTTTAACCTTTAACTAAAGAAGATAAGTTTTTTAACATC
Source organism: Druon quercuslanigerum (assembly GCA_010014905.2). Taxonomy (NCBI): domain Eukaryota; kingdom Metazoa; phylum Arthropoda; class Insecta; order Hymenoptera; family Cynipidae; genus Druon; species Druon quercuslanigerum. The sequence goes on from JAAAKG020148068.1 coordinate 7,494, forward strand.
AAAAAATATAATAATTTTCAACAAAGCAGCTATATTTTGAGAGAGAAAAAAAGATTTTTCAAATAACTTTCGACCAAACAGTTGCATCTTAAACCAAAAAAGATGAATTCTCAAACGAAAAATGTAATATTTAAATTATTTGAGTCATAAAGACTATTTACTTGTGCAGTGAAAATGTTTGAATGCCAAAACTCGGAAGTTCACTTTAACCTTCATTCGTTATAAAGCGCCACGTCATATTAAGTATATCAGTAGATATACAATTAAACGTAAAGCTTTTTGACGTTGCACCATGTAACAAATGAAGGCTAACAACGAATCTCGGATTTTTTGCTTCCAAAAAATGGCTATTGCACGAGTGAATATTTTTTATTAATAATTTACTCTTGATTTTATCACTTACAAAATTTTGGAAAAACTTTTCTGGATTTTGCAATGGGTTGAACCTTAGCATTTCCTGATTTTTTGGAATTCCCTAACTTGTAGCCACCCTGTAGAATTAAAAATTAAATCCCCTTTAAAACTAAAAAATAAGTCATGAAGACATTTTAAATTGAACTTCTGTACACATTAAAAAAGTATGATAAGAAAATCATTATAAGACTTTAACAGGCCTCGGATTTACCACACTATTGACACTATTTTGCTGCAATTGTAAGTAGTAAACAGTTGAATTTCCAACCAAATAAGATCAATTCTCAACAAGAATTGTTATAGTTCCTATTTTAAAAAAGAAAAAACTTTTATTTTAAATTAAGAAAAATTGAATTTAAACATAAAAGGACTAAAATATAACAAAATAGTTTAATGTTCAGCCAAAGCCGATATATTTTTCATCCAAATAGTTGCATTTTTCACCACAAAAGATTACTTCTCTACCGAAAGAAATTAATTTTCTGAAAAGAACGGATTTCAACCAAACAAGGGATTTCAATAAAAAAAATGTCCAAAATGTTGAATTTTTAAGCCAAGAAGATGAGCTTTGAACAAAACAGTGGATTTTTAAACAAATATTTAAATTTTAAAACAAGACGATTTATTTTTTACCAAAAAAGTTGAATATCCAACAATTTACATAAATTTTCAGCTCAATAGTTTGAGCAATATATGTGATGTTGGTAGTCCAAATTTTATTTGATTAATTTTTATTTTCTAGTTTCTAACATTTCTTAACTAAACATTTGAAGTTTCAAACTAAAAAAGATACATTTTTAACAAAAGATGCAGCAGGTAAATTTTCATTGTGGAGAATTAATTTTCAATAAAAGAAAACAAATTTTTTACATATCAGTTTAATTTTGTTTCAAATAGTGGAGTTTTCAAGACGAAAAGACGAATTTTCTATAATCACTTAAAGTTTCAATCCTAGAATATAAATTTTCAACAAAAAAGTTAATTTACAACCAGCTAGTTGAATATTCAATAAAATAATTAAATTTTAGGTTTAAAAAATTAATTGCCAACCAAAAATAATGCATTTTTAAAAAAATGATCAGTTTTCTAACAAGGAAATTAACTTTTAAGAAATTAGTTCAACTTTCCACCAAGAAGTTGATTTTTTAACCTAAAAAATATAATAATTGAAATTTTAACAATACAGGTTTTAATTTAATTTAAAAAGCAGCTGGATTTAACCAAAAAATACGAGTTTTCAACAAATTCAACGAATTAGTAAAAAGGTTGAAGAGAGTATAAATTAATAATTTCCTTTGAAATACTTAAACAAAGTATTAATTATTATTATTTTCCTATAATTTTCCTACAATTATTCCTATATAATCGCGAAAAAAATCATTAGAGATAAATCATTACAGGCCCATAATGATTTTCTTGTTATACTTTTTCGTCGATGATAATTCTGAATAAAAAAAAATATTTAAAAATAAAAAATTTGAATTTGGTTCTTCCAAAATTTCTTTTCAAACTAAAGCTTTAAAATTAGAAAGCTTTAATTACATACTTTCTTCAACAATTCTAAATAAAATTAAGTATCAGTATTGGTATTAGTTCATGTATAATTATTTTTAAAATTATTTTTTAGTTTATATTTATTTAGTTTATTTATTCTGTTTATATTTAGTTTATAGTATTAGTTTTGGAAAAGTTTAATTTCAGAGGAAAGGGTAACTTTAAACTAATATTCAACTAGTAAAAAGATTGTTGAAATTTTTATTTGAATTTCAGAAACTAAAAACATTTTAGAAACACTTTTCAGTCAGTTTTATGGTTAAGATGACGCAACGACACAAAAATGTTGAACGTCTATCAAAATATGAGTAAAAAACATTTTAAAATGAAATTTAAATAATTTTAAACTTTCTTACCGTATTAAATCAATCAAAACTGCTTGAATATTATTACGTTAACACTAGAAATCCTGTTTTGACAGGTCTGACGTTTCTATGTATAATCCTTTGCAGGCATCTGCAGTTCGATTTTCACGATAAATCGCGGGGAATACCAGTACAACATAGCGTGACAACACGGTCGTAAAATTGCATTCCCACTACTGCTTGGACATCATTAAAAGTACACTTTGGCAAATAATGATCACGAAATCGACTCCAAGATCAATATTGTAGGTTAGAAAATATGTCAAAATATAACCTCCAAATTAACATTTCGTAATAAATATGATTTTATTTATATTAATAATTTATTATATTTTGTTTTTACAGAGCTTTAAAGAAATTACACTTAGAAATAAAGAAAATTGAGTGCTCGACTGTACTTTTACATTTTTTAAACCTTTTTCTACACAACCTGTTGCCATGTTTTGAGACATTTGACAACTCTAGACTGACGTGGCCAAATAAACAAATTGTCATCAACGGAATCATACGATGAATCTTTGGATTAGGTTTTAACTGTTTATTATGTATGTTCATTTTCATACAAAAAAGAGCTAGTCAGGAGAATTATTTTATTCATATCGATTTTCGATCCATAAGTTGGCGGGATTATTTTTAAATACAGTTTCATTTCTCATTTCATTTCTCAAGAATTAAACTTTCAAGTAAAAAAACTAGAAGCGCCGAAATGCCAAAATATTTTTAATTTCATTTAAATCTTCTAATTTTTTCTTAAGTTTGTAATTAAAAGATTTATTTTAAATTCGGCGCCTTAAATCAAAAGAAAACTAGTAGCTGGTCCAATCTTGTCCAATCACTACCTGCAGTTCCGGACACAAATTCCGTTTACCTGCCGATAGGTGAGGCTAGCTGTTTTAATCAAAATTCCACGAAAATTCAAATGGGATAAATAAAAAGTATTTTTATTATACAAATAAATAATAAAAGTTTATAGTTTATTCATCAAACAAATTGAAAGTGTAAGTCATTCAGTTTGAAGATAAAAAAATTTAATATTTTAATGACTGGTCAGTTTTTATTGCGTAGATCTGAATTTAACTAATTTGATTTTTCAACTAATAAAGATAAATTTTTAACAAAAGATGAAATAGATTAATTTTCAACTTAAACGAAGAATTTTCAAAACAAGAAAATTAATTTTTTACAAGAAGTATCGATTTTCAATAAAACACATGATATTTTAAACAAAATAGTTTAAATTTTAACTAAAAAAGAAAATTTAAAAAAAGAGAATTTAAAACAAAATTATTAAATTTTCTACTATAGAAATAAATTTTCAAAAAGTTACAAAACAAAAGAAGATTTTTCACCCAAAAAGATAGACGATTACGAATTTTGAATTTTAAAAAACAATTATTTGAACAAATAGTAGTTCAATTTTCAATTAAATAAACACATTTTTAACTAAAAATATAAATTCTTCATTTTTAACCAAAACGTTAAGTTTGCAAACAAGAAGGTTAATTTTCTACCAGAAATTCAAATTTTTAACAAAATACATGATTTTTTAACAAAATAGTTAAACTTTTAATTTAAAAAGGTTAAATTTTCAAACAACAAATAAATTTCCAAACACAAAATTGAATTTTCAACAAAGTATTAGTTCGACTTTCAGCTAAAAAAAATTCGTAAAAATAATTAATTACCATCAAAAAATGGATTTTCAATGAAATAATTGTCGATCAAAAGGAGAATTTTCAATTTGAAAAAGTTAATTTTCAACAAAAAAAATATATATAGGATAATAAATATAGGAAAAATCGAAAATTTAAGTATATAAATATAATTTAAGTAAATATTTTCTTCACTGACAAATCTTATTTGTGGAAAATCATTTCTTCGGTTGAAAATGTAACGATTCTTTTTCTTGGAAAATTCATTTTATTCATTAAAAATTGATATATTTTGTTCAAAATTAAACTTTTTACCTGAAAAATCACCTTTTCTATTGTTGGTTAACAATTTTTGTTTTTTAATTGGAAATTTTAATTTTTTATTTGAATATTTTTTGTTGAAAGTTAATTTTTTTTAACTAAACATTTAACTAGGCTATTTTTAGTCCAAAATGTTTCCTTTTTTATTTAAAAATTAATTTATTTCGTTGAAAATTCAACTTTTTTGTTAAAAACTGTGTTTTGCCTGGTTGAGAATAAATTTTTGTATTTAAAATTTTAAACGTAAATTCCATTTTTGGTTGTCACTTTATCTTTTTTAGTTGAAAAATCACTTATTTAGTTAAACATTGAACGGTTTTTTTATCAATTAAATTTTTTAATCTCAAAAGTAAACTAAACCATTTTTTGTTCAAAATGTTGCCTTTTTTATTTGAAAATTAATTTCTTTCGTTGGCAATGACACTATGTTGTTGAAAAATTAATTTTTATCTAGAAATAGAACTATTCCATTTTTGGTTGTAATTTTATCTTTTTTAGTTGAAAAATCACTTCTTTAGTTGAACATTGAACGGCTTTGTTACAAACAAAATTTTTTTATCTGAAAAGTAAACTAATCCATTTCTGTTTGAAAATGTTTCCTTTTGTATTTAAAAATTAATTTCTTTCAATGGCAATGAAACTATGTTGTTGAAAAATTAATTTTTATCTAGAAATAGAACTATTCCATTTTTGGTTGTAATTTTATCTTTTTTAGTTGAAAAATCACTTCTTTAGTTGAACATTGAACGGCTTTGTTACAAACAAAATTTTTTTATCTGAAAAGTAAACTAATCCATTTCTGTTTGAAAATGTTTCCTTTTGTATTTAAAAATTAATTTCTTTCAATGGCAATGAAACTATGTTGTTGAAAAATTAATTTTTATCTAGAAATAGAACTTTTCCATTTTTGGTTGTAATTTTATCTTTTTTAGTTAAAAAATCACTTCTTTAGTTGAACATTGAACGGTTTTGTTATAAATTAAATTTTTTTAACTAAAAAGTAAACTAATCCACTTTTGGTTCAAAATATTTACTTTTTTATATAAAAATCAATTTCTCTCGTTGACGATTAAACTGTTTTCTTGAAAAATTAATTTTTCATCAGAAAATTGAACTATTAAATTTTTATTTGTAATTTTATATTTTTTAGTTGGAAATTCACTCCTTTCGTTGAAAATTGTACTGTTTTGTTAAAAAAATAATTTTTTATCTGAAAAGTTACCTATTCCATTTTTGATCAAATATGATTTTTTTTAGTAAAAAATTGAACAATTTTGTTGCAAAATAATTTTTTAATTTCATTTTAAAATTTACCTTTTTTAGCTTAAATTTAAACTATTTTTTTGAAAAATTGATGTAATTTATCTCAAACTTTATTTCTACGAGAAAATTAAATTTCTTTTTTCTTATATTAAACAAGATATGTTTATTTATTAACTTTTAATTTTTGCGGGACTTTACCTAGAACCGTTAGTGCCACCTAGCGGCCGGTGAAATCCCCTGTCCTGACTTCTGATTGGAGAATGTTTAGGAACACGCGGGAATCCACCAATGAACGCACCAGGAATTCACCTCGTGCAAAGATGGCTTCTCTATACCGCAAAAATAAAATGCGTCCTTTAAATACATGAATGGTGCGTCTGCTACTCGACAATACTTCACGCCATGACTGAAATTTTCCCAAGGAGAATCAGTAGCGCAAATGCGAGAGCACCAACGGCTGTTAAAAGCGAGATTACCTAATGCACGATCAATAAAAAGCAAACTCACTTCACTTCTGAAAATTGCCTGTCCTGCCGTTGTTTGTTGTCGTTTTCGACAACATTATACACCTGGAAACGTTTTTCCGAGTATCTGCGAATCGACGTTTCGCACCAAATATCTTGTTGGTGAAAGCGACTGACGGGACGAATTGTCGAAATGGAGGTTAGTTTTCCTCTATTTTCGGCCCGATTTTGCGATAGCGCTCAAGTTTATTTATATCTTTCGAAAATGTTTTGTTTTGATCCTTGACAGAAACCCGGAAAAGGACGGTTTTTTGTTTATTTGAGGGGATATATGCAAGTTTTATCACGTTCTCGATTTCCACCACGAGAAGTTTTTTGTAACTTGATCGCTATTTCTAGGCCTTATTTCCCTCGCTTTAGTTCTTTCATTCATTATTTACAGGGTTCTTTTTTGTATTTGGATTGTATATTTTAGTTGACAAGTTTTTTTCGATGTTGCAGTTTGCGAAGTTTATTGTCAAGTAAACCATTTGCATATAAATTTTTTATGTTTGGAATGTAGTTAAACAGGATTACGACAGGCCAGGGAAAGTCAGGTCAAAGCTGACAGTCAGGGAATTTACAATAAACTGAAGTTGAAATTCCTTTGATTCTTTTTTAAAAATTCAACAATTTTGTTAGTTACCCATTCGCTTTCGTTAAAAATTCAAATTCGTCAGTTTTGGTAGAAATAACTTCTTTGGTTAAAAGTACAAATATTTGATTGAAAATTAATCAATTTTGCTTGAGGATTGAAATATTGTGTTGAAATTTCGTCTTTTTGATACAATTCGACTGTTTTTGGTTTAAAATTAACATCTTTTTTTTATTGAAAATTCAAATACGTAGTTGAAAGAGGAACTACTTTGTGAAAAAGTATATTTTTTTATAAATCATCAGTTCAGTTTAAAAATCTTCTTTTTCAAAATTTCACTGTTTTTTTAAATCATTATTTGTTTTAATTAATTCTTTTAACTGGAAATTTAACTATTCCATGTTAATGACAAATTAATTGTTTTGCTTGAAAATTCATTTATTTGGTTCAAAATTGAAGCATTAGGTTGAAAGTTCCATAAGTTGTAAATTCATGTATTTTGTTAACAATTAATCTTTTTTGGTAAAAAGTTCATCTTTTTGGTTTAAAATTATTATTTTTTTAATTAAAAATTGATTTTTTTTCTAAAAAATTCAACTACTTAATGGCAAGTGAAACTATTTATTAAAAATTCATTCATATTCTTGACTGATGTTTCATCACTACAGTTGAAAACCCCATTTTGTTTCCAAATTTAACTATATCGTTAAGCATTTTATTGCTTTTTAAAATTCATGTATTTTGCATATATCTTTTTGTTTGCAAAGTTTCATTTGTTTGGTTAAAAATTGAACTATTTTGTTGAAAATTTAATTTTCTATCTGAATATTTAACTCTTCTTTTTTAGTGGAAAAATATATTTTTTCTTGAGTTTAAAATTCATATCTTAACTGAAAAGTTACCTATTTCGTTGAGAGTTTATATTATTGAGTTAAACATTTATTTTTTACTAACAATTTATCCTATTTTGGTTGTTCATTTTTTGTGTGTAGTTTAAAATTAATTTATTTAAAAATATATTTGTTTACAAATTCAATCTTTTTGGATGAAAATTTATCTTTTTGGTTGAATATTATTATTTTTTTAATGGAACTTAAAATTTTTATCTGAAAAATTAAGTATTCCATTTTTGCGACAAATTTATCTTTATTGGTAGAAATTTAATCCTCGTGGTTAAAAATTCATTTGTGTTAAAGCATAAACTATTTCGTTGTTAATTTATTATATTGGCTTAAAAATTAATTTGATTACTTAGAATGTAACTATTCTATTTTAATTTAAAAGTATCTGTTTTAGGTAAATAGTTTAACTATTTTAATGAAAACTCATCTTTTTGGTTGAAAAGTAATCACAATCGTTGATAATTCATCTTTTAGGTTAAAAATTAATTTCATTGGTTAAAAAATTGAAATATTAGGTTGAAAATTCCTTAAATTAAAATATTTGGTTGAAAATTGATGTAGTTTATTGAAAATGATACTTTTTTGTTAGAAAGTTAATATTCTTACTTTTTAAATTGAAAATTCATATATTTTGCAGAAATTTTTATATTTTGTTAAATAATAAAACTTACAGGTTGAAAATTCGATATTTGAATACAATTTATTTGGTTTAAAATTCATAAAAGTACTTGAAAATTCAATGGTTTTAATAGATAATTCATATTTTTGGGTTGAAAATTCAACTCAGTTGTTCAAAATTCATATTTTGGGGTTTTGATTGAAAATTAAAATACTTTTTTGAGGAAATACCAGCCATCGCCATTTTCCTTGAGTATTCACTTTTTTAATAGAATATTTATCACTGGCTGAAAATTTCTTGTTTCTTGGTTAAAAAGGTATTTTTGTTTTTAAGGAAATTGTAACTTTTTATTTTTGTTTGAAAGTTTGTCTATTTTATTTGAAAAATCATGTATTTTGTTCAATGCTCGTCTTTTTGGGGTTAAAAATTCAAATATTTTGATAGAAAATATTTTTTTGATTGGAAATTAAAATATTTTTGTTCGAAATTTATATTTTATGTTGGAATTTTGAAACTCAACAGTTAGGTTGAACATTAATGTATTTTACGTATGTCTTGCGTAAATTGTAGATGACCCCTGATAACATTTTGTGTTCATTTTGTTATTAAGGGATTGGAATTAAATTAAGTATCAGCTCAAGGGGGGGAGAGACATTTTGTTACGATTTGTTATGAAATTATTTTGTTGAAAATTGAACAATTTTCTTAAAACGACGTCCTTTTTGGTTAAAAATTTGTCTTTTTCGATTGAAAATTCATTTTTTCCAGAAACATTTGTTATTGTATAAAAATTCATATTTTGATCATGAGAAGTCAACTGAAGCCTTTTTTAACAGAAAATTCGACTATTTTTCTGAAAATGTATCTTTTTAATTAAGAAACTCATATGTTTTAATACAAATGTATTTTTTTAAATGAAAATGCAACTTTTGGTTAAAATTTATTCTTATTTGCTGAGTATTCAACTATTTTGTTTGAAAGATTTGGTTCAATCACCTTGTTAAGACATCATTTTTTAAAAAGATTGATATTTTTAGTTCAAAATGCATGTTTTTGGTTGAAAGTTTAACTGTTTTATTAAAAATTAATCTTTTTTAATAAAAAATTTATCTACTTGGGTAAAAGTTAATCTACATTGTTAAAAATTATCTCGATTGAAGGCTCGTGTCATTGGCTGCAGATTTAACTGTTTAGCGGTAAACCCTTTTTTGTTATGAATTTGTTTAATTAAAAATGTAACTTTTCCATTTTTCAAAGATTGATCTTTTTTAGTTAAAAATTCTACTTTTTGGTAAGAAAATAATTTTCTATGTTTCTTTTATTTTTGTTGATTAGAAATGCATTAGTTTCGTGTAAAATTAATTTTTTTTCCGGAAATTCATATTTTGTTAGAGAAAAGTCGTCTGTGGGCTTGCAGGTTAAAAAATTTAGATAATTTTTATTTTCTTCCTCTGGTGAACAATCTTCTTTGTTGAAAATTCGGTTTTTTAAAAATTCTTTTTCTTTATGAAACTCATCTTTTTTTATTGAAATATAGCGATGATTTTTTTGTTTAGAATTTTTTTTTAGGTTAAACTTTAAAGTATTTTGTTAAAAAGCCATCTTTTATTGTAGAAATAATATTTTTTTCTTTAAAATGAATTAATTAGTTATAAAAATTTTAACATGTATCTGAAATATTGTTCTCCTCCGTTTAAAAAAGATTCATTGTTAAAAATATTACAATATTAAAATGCTGTTAGTTGAGTATTAATGATCAAGAAAAATAAAAAATTAGTCAAGGAAAAATCAGGGCATTTTGAAAAAGAAGTTCTCGGACACCCTGCCTAATTCTACTAGCAAAAAATTTCTGGAAACTAAAAATTACGCACAGTAAGAGGGTTGGGGGGGGGGGAGCTATATTGTTACGGTTTTTACAGGGGGGGGGGAGAGAGCGATGACCTGTCATCCGTGACGGTATTTAAGTACGGCACCTGAGTGATTATAACTTTGGCTAAATTGAAACAAAATTAGGTGGACGAATGTTCAGCTAACGGTGATTCCGGCGCAGAAGAAGATGAAGATGACGATATGTCACAAGGTTCTGGAACCAATACAAGTACAAGTAACAGCAGTGATAGTAGTTCCTCATCAGACAGTGGTGAAGATTCCGACGAAGAGCAAGGAACTAATTCCTCGGAAGCTAATTCTTCCCTTGAAGACGAGGAGGATAAAAATGACGATGGTTCCCAACAGGAAGAACAAGAAGAAAACGAAGATCGCTTGGCAAGTTGATCTTTCCTCTCAACAAATAAGTTTAAAAATATCGAAACAAATTCCAAAGAAAAATATTAATTATTTTATGTATTATCTTCAGCGATGGGAAACGTGTGTGGCAGCAGGTAGTAAGGTAAAATTACCACAAGATTTGTGCGAGCACCCTTCGATTTTTCGAGAGCTCTTTAATTATCCTCGGTTGTGGCAAGAATCTCTTTCGGAAACTCAAAAAGAAACTTTGTATAGTTTGTTACCACAATTTCCCAAAGATTGCAACGCCGAGCTGGAATTAGAGAAGACTGTACAAATGCTTTTCGAGGGAGAAAACGACAGGTATTGTTTTAAATATTTTGTTTGAGTAGCGAGTGAAATTGAATAATTACTAATTGAATCCTTCAAAATGATATAATAAAATTTTTATATCTTATTGCATGGAACAATTTTGAATAAAATGCGATTCATTTCAAACGATTTTCAGATTTGAAAATGTACAATGTTTCAAGTGAAAAACCGTCTCGTTTGTAATATAAATTGAAACGTTAAACGCTGATTTTTCAGATTTTTCAGTGTTTCGATATTCATTGTTAAATGTGAACTTTTTGTGTTCGAAGACCTCGAAATAAAAATTGTTCAATGTTGATGGCCCTCTCCTTTTAAATGATACATACAACTTTAAATATTTTTTATTTCGAGCCTTTAATTGTTTTACAATTTTAAACGCTTAAAAATTCACATTTATAATTTTATTGTTCAGTATTAGGTTTTGAAATTTAGATATTCTTATTTAAATAGTTACTTCAAGTTATAAATTCAGTTCTGAGAACTTGAATTTTAAAATTCAAATGACCTCGAACCTGTTTTTTAAACCCGGAAAATGATTTTGAGAGATTTTGGTTAATATTATTAACCCGTACTCAAAGACCATGAAGTTTCCCATTGATTTAGCATGTGAAAACAGCAACTTATTTCATATTTACTTGACTTATACAACATTTTTTTCGATGACCTATTCGTTACCTATTTTCGAGAGTAAAAAATCACCTATTCACCTTTTTTAACTCCGATAGGTAATGTGATTTTTCTTTTATTACATTTTTTCTGAAGTTGTTGCAAATAGCATTGAAAAGTTTCATTTTGGGTCCCCTATCAACTGTGTAATATTTTAAATAGAACGATTAATATCTTGAGGTTTGAAGAGGCAAAAATAAGTTTAAAAAATTGTATTTTCCAGAGGCATTATGAAAAAAATCTAAAATATTTTAATTTTCAATATTTTCAAAATTTTTGTGCCATAATTCCATGTTTACAAAATTCAAAAAACGAATATAATTTTTAATCCTATATATTTTTGTGTGTATACATACTTAAAATGCGAAACGGTACAGTGTTAGGCTGGTTTTGATTTTCATTTTTTTTAATCTTTCTTTTTGTTTGAAAAATTTATCTTTTTTGTTGAAATATAATTTTCCTACACTGAAAATTTAACTATTCCATTTTAAGTTTTGTGGTAGATTATTAATCTTCTTGGTGACTAATTCATATTTTTGGTTGTGTTATCACCTAAAGATTGTGAAATAGAAATAAACTTGGTGGTTCGAAGTAGCTGGATTTATCTGCAGAACAGAAGCTTCTAAATTCATTTCTTTGTTAAAATTAATTATCAGGCTGAAAATTCTTTTAAAAATTCAAATATTCGGTTCAAAATTCTTATATTTTGTTAAAAATACATTTTTTTGGTAAAAAATTAATCTACTTGTTTGAAAATTGATATTTTTTTACTAAAAATTCATTTTTTAGGTTTAAGATTTAACTGTTTATTTGTTTGAAGATTCATCGTTTTAGTGAAAAATTCATTTCTTTAATAAAAAATTCAATTATTCCAATTTTTACGGAAAATTAATGTTTTTTAATAGAGATTTAATCTTCTTAGTCGACGAATAATCTTTTTGGTAAAAAATTTAAAGATTTCTTTGAAAATACAATTTATTTTGTTATGAATTAATTTTGTAATTTATTTTTCTAATTGAAGATTTAACTATTCTATTTTTTGTTGTTGAAAATTCATGTACTTTTATGATGTTTCGCCTTTTTGGTAAAAAATTTAACTATTTGGTTAAAAAGTAATTTTTTTGGCTAAATATTCATCATTTTAGTTAACATTTCATTTCTTTTTCAGAAAGTTGATCTTTTTTAGTTGAAAATTAATTTATTTTGTTAAAAACTCGTATTTTTTAAATTCATATTTTCGAGTTGAAAACTCAACTGTTTTATAGGAAATTTGTCTTTTTGGTTTGAGCATTTAACATTCTGGGTGAGATTGTTCTTTTTTGACTGGTAAATCTTTCTTGGGCAAGATTCAACTAATTTGTTGAAATATCGTAATTTTTAGTTTAGGACAATAGTTTTAGATCAAAAATTTAAATATTTTTTGTAGAAATCTCAAGTATTACACGTTTTGTTGAAAACTCCATATTTTCTTTACTGAAAATGAATTTCTTTGAATAAAAATTTAATTATTTCATTTCTGGTTCAAAATCAGTGTGGTGACTTGTGACCGGGAAAGACCGGGATTATATTTATGGGGGGTTATGTTACTTGACTTAATCTAGAAAATTTAACAATTTTACGGTAAAAACTCGAGCAATTACTGCTTTCTTTTTGTTAATTAAAAAGAGAGCTTATGCGAATTAAAGAATGTCACTTTTTTTTTAGTCTGATTCTGAAAATTTCTAAATATAACTATATTTAATAGCGAAAGAAATTTTTTCCATTATAAGAAAAACCTTCTGCGAATTTGTTGCTTAGTGAGCTTTTCTTGGCTGATTTAAGTTTGATAATCGAGCTCATGATAGCTCAAACATACGGAAACAATCATTTTTTCAAAAAATGGATTTATCTCATTTTATTTGCTTAGTTCTCATTTATTTGACTTGAAACAGGGAATTTTAAAAAATAATTATGGTTTTTATTTTAGGACAGAGAATTTCGTTAAAGAAATATAATTTCACTTGGAATAGGTAATTTTTGACATGAAACGGTAATTTTTTTAAAGAATTATAATTCGGATTTACAAGAAAGGAATGAAAGAATCCCTTTTCCAAATCAGAATTTGACACAATTTGAAAATCCCCTCTTCCAACTTTTAGATAAAGAAGGTACTTCAAGCAGGTTGTAGAGTAGAGGTAGTATTTCAAAGAAGAAATCAATGGGTTCTACGAAGAATATCGTATCGTATATATCGTATATAATATCGTATCGGCTATCTTTTCGTTACGGTTAAGGATTAGGCTAACTTTATTTTGTATGAAATTTAGCAAACACGTGGAAGTGTTAAAAAAATTTTTTTTTTAAATTTCTTGTTTCGAAAGATATAGGAGCCTAAATTACATTACAAACTGTAAAAAAAATACTGATGTTTTGAATGCGTAGGAAATGTTTCGAAAAATAATGGGTTATTTATTCCTCTTGAAAACTTAGCTAAATGGCGTTAGCCTAATTCTGAACGGTAACGAAAAGATAGCCTGTTATTCGCTGCGAATTCATTTTTTTTTTTAATTAAAAAATCAATTAATTGGTTAAAAGTTAAACTCTTTTGTTAAAAAATAATTTGTGTGGTTGAAGATTCATTCTTTTATTTTAAAATTTACCTGTGGATGAAAATATAACTGCAATCGAATCTGGATTTAGTGTTTCCGAGAAATGACGCCACGTGGCGGTGATGGTTGCTCAGTCAGGCGTCACAAAACAGAGAGAAACATGAGAGAGGCAAAATAATTCCGAGACACTGGATTGAATGTCATGGTCAGTCCCAAAATTGACTTTAAATCCAAATTCGACTGTACTTGGTTAAAAACAAATTTATCTTTTTTTGGTGACAATTCATCTATTCGGTTGAAAATTTATATTTTTAATTTAACAATTAAACTATTTGTTTGAAAATGTATGTAATTTGTGGTATATTCGTCTTTTTTGTAGAAAGATTAATCTTTATGGTTGAAAAATCATTTTTTTGACATAAAATGCAACTATTCCAGTTAAAGATTCATAATGTTAGTTGAAAATTAATCAGTTTGTTTGAAAACTACTTAATTTACTGAAAATTTAACTTCAATTTTTAGGCGAAAATTGATCTTCTCTAGTAAAAAATTCAATAATTTGGATAAAAAGTTGTCTTTTTTAATTGAAAATTCACGCATTTTGTCAAAAGTCGTTTAAAATTATCTTTTTATATGAAAGTTAGCTCCTTCTTTAACAATTCTTCTTTCGGTTAAAAATCCAAGTATTCACAGTTAAATATTTATAATTTCAGTTGAAAATCCATCTTTTAGGTTAGAAATAAAATTATTTGATTTAAAGTTAAACTATTTTGTTAAAAATTAAATCTTGTTTGGATATTCATCGTTTTATTTAAACATTCATTTCTTTTATTGAAAAATGAACTATTTGATTGAAAACTTGTTTTTTCTTTGGATATTTTTTGAATAATCCATAATTTTATTTAAAAGTTCGTCTCTTTGGTTGAACATTTATTTTTTGACTAAACATTTGTTTATTTAATTTTGAGTTAATAAATTATTTTTAGTGCTTAATTTAGTTAATTAATTAATTAAATTTAATTAATCTGATTAATTTTTTTAAGGCAAAGAAATCAATCATTCTAGTTAAAAGAGTCATCATTGCAGTTGAAAATTGATCTTTCTGGTTTAAGATTTAACTTTTTCACTGAAATATTTATAATTTTATTTGAAAATTCATCATTTTGTTTAAAAGTGTAACTAATTTTTCAAAGTTTGTTTTTTTAAAGTTAGTTTTCTTTGTTGAAATTAATTTTTTTAACTGAAAATTTAACTTATTCTGATTGAAAATTCCATCGTTATAGTTTTTTTTTCAAATTCAAATGTTTGGTTAAACTTTAATTTTTTTGACTTAATTAATCTTTTGGTTTTAAAATTCAACTATTTCAGTAAGAGACTCATTATTTTAGTTGAAAAATTTTATTTTTGGTTTAAAATTAATTTTTCAAACTACAAATGTTACTATTCGATTTTCGGTTAAAAATGATTATTTTTTTAATTCAAAGTTCAACCATTTTGTTGAAAAATTGTATTCTTTGGTAGAAGATTAATCTTTTTATTTGAAAATTCATCACTTTGGTTAAAAGTTGAACTATTTTGTTAAAAATCAGTGTTTTTTTGTTGAAAAGCAATTTTTTAAACTGTGAGTTTAATAATTATTGTAATTTTTGTAAAAATTGATATTTTTTAGTCGAAAAATTAAGTATTTTTTTCAAAATTCATTTCTTTTGCAATGTTTTGATTTGTTATGTTAAAGGATGTTTAGAATAAACTTTATGAATTAAAATAAATGTTTGCCTTTTGTGGCAGATATAAATATGTTACTTTTAGTTGACCAGGAAAATTGAAAACTTTAACCGGGAAACCCCGGAAAACGACCGGAAATTCGAAATCGTCCGCCGATTAGCCATCCTGAAAATTGATCTATTCGTTTTAAAAAATCAGTTATTTGATTAAAAATTCATGCATTTTATGTACGTCTTACGCAATTTGTGGATTACTCCTTATAAAATTATGAAAAATTATAAATTTTGAAAACAATTTTTTGTTTTGAATTATCATAATTGATCTCCTATGTATAAGGTTGTCTTTATATGTAAAAGAAAAATTAAGAACAGTAAGGTTAAATGAAAATCTGGTCAGGGAAAAGTCGGTACAATATAGGAAATTTCGAAATTGGAATTTGACGGCTGCTCTACTAGGGGCGTATTTTTCCCTGAACCGGCACTGTGACAAATAATGAATAAGTAATTCAAATTTTTTTCAGATTCGGTGTATCGCCTTTGGACTCGTTTCACAAACACCTTTCTGCCGGTCACTACCGTCCCGACATCAGAAGAATGCGAAATCTAGTGCGTAAAGCTCAGCAGAGAAGAGCTTTATTCGAGGAACGGAAGCACGCCTACGAGTTGGCAAGTCAGCTTCTAAAATCGAGGGAGAGTTTACTATCGAATGCTTACAAGCAAGGTTTTAGTCAAAACTCTCATCGAACACTTTCCAAATTCCACTGGAGGAAGCCCAAACCAGCACTAGGTAAGTTTAAGATCTTAACTGAAGGTTTACTTTAAATGGGAATAAAATAAAAAGAATAAATCTGCAGTCGAGGAGAAGACGCAATTGCGTTACATGGAAGAAATGAGCGCTTTGAGAGCCGAGCTCGGTACTAGTGCGAGACTAGCTGACGAGTCGACGTCTGAAAACGAAGAAAACTATCCACAATTCCAATTAGGTAATTCCAAACAGAAAAAAAAGAAACGTTCCATAATGACACCTCAAATTCCTTTGATAAGAGGAATGCAAATGTGCACCGAGGACGATGCGATTCGGCCTGTTTTCTCAACGCTTCAGCGTTCTGAATATGTTCCAAGTTTGTCCTTTTCTTTACGGGAACAAACAGAGGAATCTTATCGGGCGATGCTTGTTGCTCACAAGAAGAGAAGAACGCGGCGTGATGTAAGTTTAGCATTTTTATTTGTTGTTTAACTTGCTTTAATTAAACTTAAGGTTGGTACAGGCTTTACACTTTCCCCTATTTTCCCCTTATTTAAAGCTTGCTTGTTTTTTCGTTTGATTGAAAATTCAACTAACTGAATTGAACTGTTAAAAATTTATCTCTTCTGTTGAAAATATAATTATTTTGTTTAAAATTCGTTTTTTTCTTGTTGAAAAATTAACTTCTTTTGTTAAAAATGCAACTGTTTTGTTGAAAATTCGTATCTGTTCTTGAACTCAACTATTTTTTATTTAAAATTAAAAAATTTTTTGGTTGAAATATCAGATATTATATTTTTCGTTGAGAATTCATTTTTCTAATTCAACAGTTTGGTTGGAAATTTATGTATTTTGTTGAAAATTGGTCTTTCTCGGCTGAATTGCAATGTTTTTTATTTTAAATAAAAATATTTTTGGTTGAAATTTCAACTATTATATTTTTCGTTGAAAATTCATTTTTTTTAATTCGGCAGCTTGGTTGAAAATATATGTATTTTGTTAAAAATTCGTCTTTCTCAGCTGAATTACAATGTTTTTTATTTAAAATAAGAATATTTTTGTTTGTAATGTCAACCATAATATTTTTCGTTGAGAATCTATCTTTTTTGGATCGAAAATCCATGTTTTTTGCTTTAAAACTCAACTGAATTTGAAATTTATTCTTTTTTTGTTGTTCGACAATTTGGTTGGGAATTCATCTTCTTGGGTTGAAAATTCATCTCCATTGGTAGAAAATCTTTTTTGGTTGAAAATTCAACTATTTTATTGAAGGGTTAATATATTTACACTTGAAATTTAGAAATTCAAAGATTTTCATATTGAATTTAATATTTTTCCGACATTAAATTTATTTAAAAGAAATCGTACAATGCTTCTTGCTCATAAGAAGAGAAAAAAAGTCCACTGTTATATTTTTGGTTCAGAATTCTTCTCTTTTGGTAGAGAATTAAACTGTTGAAAATCCGCCTTTTGGCAGAAAAGTTGTATTTTTTTGGTTAAAAATGAATTATTTTTCATTTAAAACTCTACTATTTTATTTTTGGTTCCGAATTGATTTTTTTAGTAAAAATTCTACTGTTTGGTTCAAAATTTAACTATTTTGTTATAAAGTCATCATTTTTTATCGATAATTTAACTTTTTTGTTGAACATTCATCTTTTTGGACTAAAAATTCATCTTTAGAAGAAAATTAATCTATTATGGTTGAAATTTAATTCTTTTGAATTAAAAAATTTATTTTTTGGACCATAATTTATTTCTTTTGTTTAAAAATTCTACTATTTGATTGAAAATTAAACGATTTTATTGAGCTGTTATTTTTTCGTTGAAAATTCTACTGTTTGAATGAGAAAAATTGTCCTTTTCACTTGAAAATTCAACTTTTTTGGTAAAAATTCAACTCCCTTTTTAAAAATTCGTCTTTCTTACTAGAAAATTCGACCTTTTGGGTCAAAAATTCACGTTTTTGATCGAAAAGTCAAACTGTTTTGTTGAAAATTTCTCTTTTGGAATAAAAAATTCGTCCTTTTGAATTAGAAATTCATCATTTTGTTAAATATTCAACTGTTTGGTCGAATATTTATTTATTTTGTTGAAAGTTCTACTATTTTGTTCAAAATTCATCTTTTGTTTTTGTTAGAAAATTGAACTATATTGTTAATAGGTCATTTTTGTCGTCAAAAACTCAATTGATATCGATAGAAAATTTGTTCTTTTGGGTTTAAAATTCGCCTTTCATGGTAGAAAACTTTAGTTTCTTAGCTAAAAATGAATTTTTCACCTGAAAACTTATTTTTTGTTAGAAAATTGAACTATATTGTTAATAGGTCATTTTTGTCGTCAAAAACTCAATTGATATCGATAGAAAATTTGTTCTTTTGGGTTTAAAATTCGCCTTTCATGGTAGAAAACTTTAGTTTCTTAGCTAAAAATGAATTTTTCACCTGAAAACTTATTTTTTGTTCGAAAATTCAACTATCTTCTAAAAAATTCATCTTTTTGGATTAAAAATTCATTTTTAGTTAGAAAATTGATCTTTTATGGTTGAAAGTTAATTATTTTTAATTGAATTGACCTTTTTTCTTATTTTAAAAAAAATTCTTATATGTACATATTCTACTATTTGTTTAAAAAATAAACTATTTTTTTAATCAGTCATATTTTGTCATCGAAAATTCAACTGTTTTGGATAGAAAATAGGTGCTTTTAGGTTGAAAATTCATCTTTTTTGGTAGAACAGTTATGTTTTTTCATTGAAAATGAACTTTTCACTGCAAAGTCAAACTTTTTTGTTGAAAATTCGTCTTTTTGGAATTAAAAATTCGTACTTTTGGATTAAAAATACATCTTTTTGCTCGAAAAGTCGACCAAAAAGTTTAACTATATGGTGTATTTTTTATTATTTTGTTGGAAGTTAAAATTTTTTGTACAAAATCATTTTTTTGGTCGAAAATTCAATGCATTTGTTGAATATTCGTCCTATTGGATAGAAAATTCGTCCATTTGAATTAAAAATGCATCTTTTTTGGTTGAAACAACTACTGTTATATTTTTAATTCAGAATTCATTTTTTTTTAGTTGAAAAATTTAATGTTTGGATGAATATTAAATTATTTTGTTGGAAATTCGTCTCTTTTGATTCAAGGTTCGATTATTTAGTTGAAAATTCATCTCATCAGGTTTCGAAAACATTTTTATGACCTTGAAAAGTCAACTTTTTCCATTCAAATGAAAATCTTTTTGACTTAAAATATCAACAATTATATTTTTCCTTAAGAATTAATTTTTTTTCTGAAAAAATCAACTAACTGGTTGTAAGATGAACTAAGTGGAAAATTTATTCTTTGGTTGAAGATTTATCTCTTTAGTTGAAAATTTAACTATTTAACATTTAACTATTTAACTATTTTATTAAAAATTCGTATTTTTGGTTAAATTCATATGTTTTTTATTCAAAATTAAATTCTTCTTTGATTAAAATATCAACGAATATATTTTTCTTTTGGAATTTAATTTTGTTTAATTCAACAGCTTGGTTGAAAATTTATGTATTAAGTTGAAAATTCGTCTTTCTCGGTTAAATTGAAATGATTTTGATTTAAAATAAAAATGTTTTTGGCTGCAATGTCAACTATTATATTTTTCGTTGAGAGTTTATTCTTTTTGGATCGAAAATTCATCTTTTCTGGGTTTTAAAGTCAACTGACTTTGACATTTATTTTTTTACTATTGGACTATTTGCTTGAAAATTCACCTATTTCATTAAAAGGTGATATGTTTCGACTTGAAATATTAGGAATTCAGAGAGTTTCGTATTGAATTTAATATTTTACCGACATTAATTTTGATATAAATAATTGATTCCCCTATTTCCGTGAAAAATCACCTTATATCGCCTGCTTCGAGGGCATTTTGCACTGTGATTAATAATTTTTTGCCTTCTTTTTAGAATCATCCTGAACTGAATACTCAAGGCATTGCCTTCACCGATTTAATGCAAAGAGCTCAGGTCGGCCAGAAACACAAAATTACTGCCATTGGCCCTGTCCGAGTTCCACCATCGAAGAAAAGAATCAAGTTGGAACAAAATCCTCTTTCTCAGCCTCCGGCACCAAAGATTAGTTCCAATGCCATTAAGCATGAGAGTGACAACAGCGATTACTCTCACACGACAGACGAGATTAAACACTCGAGTCTTTTGGAAAATGAACGCAAGAGTCCGAATTTTTCGAATGTGAAGGCAGAACCTGTCGATGTTTACGAGCATCGGTCGCAGCCTAAGCAAAAAATGTGTGTGGTCGCTATTATAATTATTTCTTGTTTAAGCTGGATTGCTAGTGCATTTTTTTATTTTTTCATTTCTTTTTAGGACTCCGGTGACTCCCAAAAACAGTAAACACCACACAATGATAATTCCGATGTCGGAGGTCAAAAGAGAAATTGAAGACATGGACTACGAATCTGATATTACGGTGGATCACCACTCAGTGAAAGAAGAAATTCGAGTGGAACCAGAAGAAGAGGATGAGATCGATAAAAAGGAATTAGACTTGGACAGTATTGATATGATGCAGTTGCCTATTCAACTTGACGACGGTATCGACATTCTCAGTGAAGTCAAGTATGTACAGTTCAAAAAGAAATATTATCTCATTCCCAGTGTCGGTTTACCCATTAGCAGGATGTCTACTCTACATGGAGAACCTGGAATTGTCAGGGAATTTTGTCGAGAGCTTTATTTTCGAGAAATTTATATTACAGCATTGAAATATTTTTTCGAAAATTCGTTTATTGTCTTGTTTGAAATGAATTTTTTAACTAAAAGTACAGAAATTCTGTTTTGGTTGAAAATTCAGTTATTTGTTTGAAAATTATTCTCTTTTTTTGTTGAAACTATTCTATGACATTTTTCGTTAAGAATTTATTTTCTTTAGTTGAAAAATCCACTACTTAGTTGAAAGTATAACTGCTTTTTTAGAAATTAATTTTGTTTTCTAAATTAACTAGATATACTATTTTTTGTTGAAAATTAATTTTTTTTAAACTGAAAATTTAACTGTTCCATATTTAGTTGAAAATTTATCTTCATCAGTTAAAAATTAAAATATTTGGTTAAAAATTCTTGTGTTTTGTTGAAAGTTCGTTTTTTGTGGTAGATTATTAATCTTCTTGGTGACTGTAAAACAGATGCTTCTGAATTAATTTGTTTGGTTGAAAATTTAATTACCAGGTTGAAAAATCCTTCAAAAATTCAAGTATTCGGTTAAAAATTCTTATATTTTGTTAAAAATTATTCTTTTTTTATGGAAAATTAATCTGCTTCGTTGAAATTTTGGTCTTTTTGGCCCAAAATTAATTTCTTAGGTTTAACATTTTATTGTTTTGTTGGAATTTCGCTTTTATGACAAAATTTTATTCTAACTGCAAGTACGTGTATTTTATTAAAAATTAATTTTTTTCGGTAGAAAATTCATCGTGTGGATTCAAAATTTAACTAATTGATCAAAAGTTCATTTTTTTGTTTAAAAATTCATAAAATTAATAACAAAGTAATTCCTTTAATAAAAAATTAAACTATTTCATGTTTTATGGAAAATTAATGTTTTTTATAGAAATGTAATCTTCTTGTTTAAAAATTGATTTTGTTCGCGTAAAAATTTAACAAGTATGTTTTAAAGCTGAACTACTTTCTTAAAAATGCATTTTGTCATTTTCTGTTTTCGTTGCTGAATTGAACTATTTTTTCGAAAATTTGTTTTTTTTTTGTTCAAAATCAATTTTTTAATTAAAAATGAAACTTCTGTTTTTTATTAAAATTTTTAATCTTTTTTTATTGAAATATTAACTACTAAATTTTTCGTTCCGAATTCATCTATTTTGAATAAAGATTTAATTACTGGATGGAGACTTACTTTTTTGTTAAATATTAAGTTTTTGTTGTTCAATATTCATCATTTTAGTTGAAAATTCATCTCATTGGTTGAAAAATGAGCTGTTTTGTGGAAAAATGATTTTTTTCTTCGGCAGAAAATGAATTTTTTTCTGAAAATTTAGCTATTTCAGATGCAACTCAAGCAATTTAAAAAAAAATTGTGTTTCTTTTTTTTAACTTAATTTTTTTACTAAAAATGTAACTATTTAATATTTGGTGGAATAATTATCTTTTTTAGTTGACAATTTTGACTTTTTTGGTAGAAATTAATCTTCTGGGTTAAAAATTCATATTTTTGTTAGAAATTTAAAGTTTTTGAAACATTAGTTTTTGAATTAAGATAAAAATATGAATTCCCAACGAAAATTGTAACGCATAAATGGTCTATCAACCAAAAAAGATTTAAATTTGAAATAAAAAACAGTTGAATTTTTTTAAACAAGACGAATTTTTAAGAAAACAGTTGAATCTCCAAAACAGGAAAGATGAATTTTTAACCAGTTGTATTTTAACCAAAAACGATGTCTTTTTTACCAAAAGAGATGAATTTTCTAAAAAATAGTTTCATTTTTTGTACCAAAAAAATTCATTTTTAAAGAAAAAGTTATTTTAAACCGAATAAACTTTTTTCTACCAAAAAGACGAGTTTTCAACGATTAAGTTATATTTTCAACCAAAGAGATAAATTTTAAAGGGATATTATGAATCTTCAAACCAAAAATTGAATTTTTAACAAAGTTCACTCTCAACTAAACATTTAATAACTGATATTTTAATAAAAAAAGTTTTGAATTTTAAACCAGAAACAGTTTATTTAATCTAAAGAAACGAATTTGCGACGAATTAATAGAATCCTTAACCAGAACCGGTTGATTTTCAACAATATACATACATTTTTCCCATAATTGTTACATTTACAACTAAAGACGTACATTTTAAAATAAAATGTGGAAACTGAAACTAAAATAATTAATTTTCAACGAATTAGATTAACTTTCAACAAGAAAGATCAATTCTGAACAAAAATGTACAATTCTGTATTAAAACTAAAAAATATTTTAATCCTAAATAAAAATGAGTCAAATTCATCTAAAAAAAGACGAATTTTCAATCAAAATAGTTGAATCATCAACCAATACAGATTAATTTTCTACCAAAATATATGGATTTTGAAACATTATTAATACGAACTCAAATTGTTTTTAAAATTTAGAAAAATCGGTATCGGAAATTTTAGAAATGTTTTGAAATGTTTCAAAATCTTTACAAACTATATTTCCTTTAAATCATTCGAAATTTCCCCAGGAATCTTAAGATTTTTTTTATTTTCTTGGTACCTTACAAAATTCTAAAAAAGTTTGGAATGTTTTTTGAAATCTTTACAAATCTAAATTTTGTTTTACATTTTTGAAATCTTCTAAGTATAGTTTAATATACCTATACCTTTAAAGTGTCTTTTAAACTGATTTGATTTTTTCTTAAAGTTGTTTTAAAATTATGCAAAAGAACGAATTTTTTTAATGTTCATGATTATTTTTGGACAATTTGAAATGTAATTTTTCAAAATAAAAAATCATCTAGAATTTTCTTAGGAATCTTAAGAACATTATAAATTCTCGAAATCTTTCAAAACTCTTCAAAATTTTATTTAAAAAATTTTTTCAACATCTATACATTTTATTAAAAATGCTTTAAAATATTGTCAAGGTTGAAATTATTTTCGAATCTTTTCAAAATTTCTAAAATTTCTAAAATTTATAAAAATCTTTTAAAGTGACTCAGTTTTATTAAAATTATTATTTTTTTATTCAAAATGTGTCCCCTAAGGGTTTACATGACTTCCATTCCTTACCACTTACATAATAAACAACAAAAGAAAATTTATACCTTAATATTTACAATATTTACAACTATTTACATAATGTCTTATATCTATCTAGTTTCTTAACTTAACTCGAGCGAGCGAGCGGTCGAAAGCGAGAGTGCATATGCAAGCGAGAGAGAGAGAGAATGAGAACGCAAACGCAACTTAATCTACTTATGCTATTACATATCCATTACTTACAATATTTACGCTTCTAACCTAGGCGACTTCCGTTTCCTTATTCTTCCACTTCCACTTTTTTTTGTCCTCCTATTTACCATTTTTTCACATCCATCCTCCCCTAGCATCTTAACCACATTCTCTTGCCAGCTTCCTTTATCCTCCATTCCTCTTCTACATCCTTCC
>JAAAKG020148069.1:0-10332 GCA_010014905.2 Druon quercuslanigerum
CTGCAATGTTCACGAAACGTCGGCAAAATTCGTAGTTTTGTACACGATTGAAACCCGAAATATCTACTTTATCAATAAAGATTTTCACTGAGGCTTAATTTGTATTATTTGTATTATCATTCTATTTCATTGCCCTCACATCATGAGATATCGGCAAACCAACGCGGTACATATTAGTTTCGTTTTTTTTACATAAAAAAACTGATTTTTCCCTTGAAAAGTGCGATTTCTGAACTGCTCAATTCAGATTTTACGGATACAATAACAGCTAACTTAAAAATTTTTAGGAAGTGACTTGTTGTTAATTGTAAGTAAGCTGTTGTTGGTTATGAAAATTATTAGCCAAAAGTTTTTAGTTTTTAGCCAAAAGTGTACATATCCCGCACAGGACATTGAGTGGATATCGTGCGGGGCGGAAATCTCGATATCCTTGGAATATGCCACGGATATCCCGGGAGATTTTGGGAAATTTTTCAGGGCATCCCATATTCTGCCGATATATCCTAGGGATATTCCAAGGATATCATTCTATTGTAAGGGAGAAATTGCACAGGGGTTTGATGACGTATCAAGATGTTTTATGCAGTTTTACAGAATAAACAGGGAGTTCATTTAATTCCAACGAATATATTATTTTCAGTTAATTTAATAGGATTTGAAACAATTTTTCGGAATTTAATTTAAATAGTTTTAGAATGAGATGAATAATAAAATTCTGTAGATTTCATAGAACTTCATTTAACACTAAGAGTCTTCCCGTTATAGAAAATGATAAATATTAACTGATTTTTAATATATTCCTATACGCTGCGCGTGATGGAATCCGAAGCGATCATTTTTGGTGTTCCGTATATTTTATTTGAAAATCATATTCATCGCCACCAACTAATTGTGTATTTAGAGAATTTGAGATCAAGATAATTATTAAATAAAAAGACTTTCACAAATGCTTAAAAAATGTATTGTAAATAGCGATTGGAATTATCTGCATAGACATTTCGATTTTTAGTATTCATCGCTCTTTTCTTAATAATGCTTAAACAATTTAATTCAGTTCAGTTGTTATCGAAATTTACAACAAATAGAATTCCAATGGAATAATGTAAATAAATTATCACTAAATAATCTGAATTTGCAATATAGTCATTATATTAGTTATATTTTAAAAATTATTAATAAAAAAATTATTGCATTTTTCAAATTACAAATATTTGGGGAAATATGATTACTTCTGTCAAAAATGATCGAGAAAATAATGGTTTCTTTTTTCTTAAAAATGAGGTAAGTTCTCGAAAGATTTTACTCAGTAAGGTTTAAAACAAAAATATATAACAATTTAAAAACTAGGAAATAATTAGGTTGTTACAGACCGAATTTATTTCAAATCAGATAAGGTTCTAGACTTGTAGTCGGAAAATCTTTCACTGACAAAATATGTTTTTTTTCTGGAGAAAATCAGGTTATCACGTTTTTCCAATATGCAAAAAGAAAGTTTCGGAAAAGTTATGCATATTTCAATTTTGTGCTTTTTTAAAAAAAAAAACCCTAATTTTGTCCTTTAAACCTCTATAATTTTTGACCTAATTGATGTATTTATCATTCGCTTTTCGATTCTAATAGCGTTTATTTTCTTCCTACGCAATCCCCGGAAAATAAAAAAAGGGTTAAAATTAAAAAAATGAAGGCGATTTTTCTGTAAAAATTAAAAACCAATTTTCTTAAAAAAACCCATCCTTATATTTAACATCATTTTTTAAATCTTTACTTAGGTCAGAGAGATATCTTGTAAATCATTTACTGGCTAAATAACTTTTGTGACTAACAGAATTTTTTTTCTCAAAATCGACTTTTCCACCTTTTTTCCCGAAAAATGAAAGAAAAAAAATATTTGTAGTTTCAAAAATTGCACATCTAAAAACGTTCTAATAAAAAGTCCTTTTGTTCTTATTCGATATCTTTCATAGTTAACGAGAAAAGCCAAAAATTACATTTGTAGAAAAAAAATCTTCCAGCCAAAAAATGGCTTAGCTCACAGAAAGCTGATATGATGCCCTTTTCTATTAGCAGAAACCTTTTAAAAATATATGGCAGAATAGAAAAGGTGAAGTTTTCCAAAATATATATTTTTTTATGTTTTCAGAATTTAAAGGCAAAAATAAAAAAGATTTTCTGAATACCCCACCTTTTTTATTTTATTTTTGTTTGCATATTTTTTCACCGTTTCTGCTAATATAAGAAATTTAATACCTTCACAGAAGATATTAGATTTGTGTAAAACTTGACCCCCAAGTTTTTGTCAAATATCCACGTTTTGAGACCCTCTGAATCCGAAAAACTGTTTTTTACTAATGTGCCTGTATGTGTGCTGCCTGTCTGCGTCTGTATGTATGTATATCTGTATGTTTCCACGATGACTTTAAAAAAATTAATCTATTAGATTGGCCTTTCGTACACTCTTTTAGGGTCATAAACTAAAGGTCAACTTCGTTAGCCAGCCATCTTGGATCAGAATTCAAAACGTTAGCGCATTTTGAATATTTTGAAGACCACTTTTTTCAAAATTAAAACATTCGCTGTACGGATATTCATATATTATTTAAAAAGACGAAACATTTGTCCTATTGACTTTTGTGATAAAACCAAAATTTACCTGAGTTATAGTATTTACAAAATTTCAAAAAACACGAAAATGAAAATTTTAAACAAAAAGCGCACGATATGAACACATGCCAAGAGAAGAAAAATGTTTATTTTTAAATGCCCTATATGATTATAATAACAACTTGTTGAGTTTTCTTGAAAAATCGAAAATTAACATTTTGCCAGCATAAAAAATTATAGAAAATCCAAAAATGACATTTTTCATTCCATAAAAACCATATAAAGTATATGAACCATATGAAGACCATATGAACTCCCATCTAACAAAACTCTTTCAGTGAATTATTAGGAGTTAAAGCAATAGGTCACCGTAACTGCGATGTAGAAGACGAAGCGGTAGAAAATTAAGCTGACAAAGTCTGGGTCACTGTGGTTACGGATATAATTTAGAAGTTATAAATAACGTTGGAAATTAGCAAACTGAGTTGAAAAAACGACAGAAGTTGCAAAAAAATATTTAATAACAAATTTTTTTTACAGAGTGCGCATTTTTTAACGAGACAATAAAAGTACGTCTGTTTTAATACCAAAGCATGTTATGGATTATATTAATATACATTTATGGAAATGATATACAATTTCAGGGACAAACTCGACTGCGAAGCACGAGATACGTGACGAGAATTTGTACGGTAATGCCGAAGGAGCTTTAAAAAAAGAGAATTCACAATCACCAAATTACTTTCTTCGATGCTTTGACCTTTAGTTTAGTTTCTCATAAAGGATAAAAGATATCGCAAAATAACAAGAAAATTTTTTGATAGAACGTTTTAAATGTGCAAACTATGATCTGAACATTTTTTCGTGTCTGTCATTGATTTCGAGAAAAAGTAGAAAATTCGATTGTAAGGAAAATAAAAATCTCATGGCCACAAATGTTATTTACTCAGTATAAAACTCACAAGATATCTTTCTTATCCAAGTACGAATACAAAAAATAAACAAAAAGTGGCAAAAATGTAAGGTTGGGTTTTTTGAGAAAATCGACTTTTAACTTGTTCAAAAAAATCGCCGCCATTTTGTTCATTTTACCACTTAAAAAAAATTGTTTAACAGATTATAAAGGAAAAAAATAAACGCTATAAGAATCGAAAATACTACTGTTCGTCAATTTTTGTATAATAAAAAATAATGTTGGGGTAGATCGCCTCCATAAAAATTATTCGAAAAATTTGAGAAAATCTCATCTTTCATATCTCACTATAAAAATATTTTTTTAATTGGGTTAACCTCTAGAAAAAATTTTTCGTGAAAATTCAAAAATACTTAAACTTGATTTACTTACTGCGAGGAACATATAATTTGTGCAAATTTTTTCCCCTGAATTTACTCTTGCTTCGAAATTATTTGTGTAATCAAAAGTAATTTTGGGGTAGTCATTGTACGAAAATTTTTATAATTAGTTTTATTTTAAAATGCTGCTTTATTTTCGAGCAGCATAATAGAACATACCTTAAGGATTTCTAATCTTTAGAAAATAATTTTCCTGAAAATTCAAAAATACGTAAACTTCATTTAATTATCGCGAGCAGCATATATTTTTTCTTAATTTTTCGGCCTGAATTTACTACTGTTCGTCAACCTTTGTGTAACGAAAAATAATTTTGACGTAGTTAACCCGCCCCCTCCCTCCTTAAAAATATTCGAAAATTTGAGAAAATCTCATCTTTTATATCTTACTATAAAAATATTTTTTGTTGTTTTTTTTTGTTTTAGAGAAATATAATAAAAACTACTTGAGGGTGTTTACCTCCTAGACCAAATTTTCAACTTTATTTAATTATTGGGAGCAACATATATTTTTTCTGAAATTTTTGGCCTGAATTTACTTTTGCTTGAAAATTGTTTGTGTGATCAAAAATAACTTTAGGGTAGTTCCCGCCAATACACATTTTTCGAAAAATTTGAGAAAATCACATTTTTGAACCCTCATAGTGAGAAAAACGTCCAGTAGGTTTAATTATGAAAGATACCGCTGCTATATGAGAAACAAATAACTGCGGTTTTAAACCCGCAATTTTCGGGACGGTTTTCACCTCCACAAACACGGTTTGGGCAGATAAGAAAAAAAAAGTGTCCCTCAGTTTTTCGATTACTATACAATGTCAGAATAAAGAAAATCGGAAGCGGAGATAGCCAACATTGCTAAAGCGTTTAAAATTCGGCGCAGACACGCTTGAAGATTTTGCGCCCTATCTCGAGAACCCATTTTTTTACATTCGAGTAAACATTTTTTCAGTTTTATTTGTTTAAAATAGATATAAGACATTACAGACTATGTAGTATGTGTTCTAACGTTGTATAAATTCCATCATATTTTGAAATTATATTTCTACTGTATGCATAACTGCAATACTGCCGTCGTTCAGGTTTTAGACTGAAACCAGGTTTCAAAATTTCAAGTAAGTTTTTTCTAAAAGCATAAAATGTCTCAAAATTCTCATCTGTCTCTTGAACATCATGCAGCGGTGTTGCCACTTTTCAATTTCAATTTCTTTTAAAATTCAATCCTCAATGACAGTGTTGCAATTTTCAAACCCTTGTATCTTCAACCATGATCCAACCCCGTAACCCCCGCAAAAGGGTCAGTTGGCTCAGAGTTGCTAAAGGAACCGAACGAACTTTACTGTAGCTCTGAGAATCTTTTCTTTTTTACAACTCCAATTTTGAATATTCACGTTTTTATCATTGTACTTAGAGATGTGTTGATAATAAATATATTTTATGGCATCTTCAACTTTCATTGAACATAGGACGCGCCAAATTAATTGTGCATTCAAACTGTATGAATTTGGTATTCTTGCTACAAGTTTCTTAGATTGTGGCACAAATTGAAGTTGAGGTACGGCGTATATTTTCTTAAAAATATCAAAAATATCTCTATTAGGGCTGATTCGACGCGTAATTTAATAAGCTTGTTAACAGTTTTTTAAAAAGTTTTTCTCTCCTTTGGGAACGAATAATCACATTTCAAAGTCGGCAGTCATGTTTAATAGGGGGAAATATCATGTCACATGCGGCAAGTCTCTTTACGGCAAATCATACCTGCGGTACGTTACATCTGCGGTATGTCACACCTGCGGCATTTTCCACCTGCGACACGTCACATTTGCGGCATATTTCATCTGCGGAATGGCTCATCTGCGGGACGTCACAAACTGCGACATCACTATCTAGCGGCTAGTCTCCCGCGCGGCATTTCTCACAGTGAAATTGACATTTTTGCGGCATTTCTCACTGCACTTCTGTGGCTGGTAACAGAAATAATGTAAGGTCACACCCCTACCCTTTTGACAACGTCTCGTGGAGTGGGGCGGGAAGGCACCCCAGCACTGATAACAGAAATAATGTAAGGTCACGCTCGTACCCCTTTTACAACTTCTCGCGGGGGGGGGGGGCACCCATGTGACTAGCACATAAATAAAAAATGTCAATTTCAATGTGATAAATTCCGTGCGGGGTAGATGCCGCTAGGTAGAGATGCCGCAACTGAGACATGCAGCAGATGAAACATGCCGCAGGTTTAAATTGCCGTAGAGAGAGTTGCCGCATGTAAAATGATATGGACCCTCTGACCCCCCCCCCTGCGTGATACTTTTTTCATTGGTCTTAGCATGGAGAATGATACTTCAGCAGATCCCCCTCTCCTAAACGTATCACGTATTTTGTGAATGACCCCTTATTCACAAAAACAAAATGTGTAACAGTGATAAATGAGGAAAGGAACGGGAATTAAATTCTCAATAGACATGAAACTAAATCAGATAAAAACATGAAACTTAAAAAAATAAATAAAAAATGATAGTGCCACGAAAAATCATTGTATGTGTTTTGTTACAATCTATATTATTAGGGTGGTCCAAAAATGCATCGCAAACTTTTGTTTACTCTAGAGGACAAGAAATCAAGGACAATCCATATTTTTTTGAAATTTGAATATTAACAGGTACCAACGGGCACTTAAAACCCCTATTTAATTAAAATAGGGAAATTTTCGAAAAATTGAACTCATGTTCCAGGGTTTCATAGAAACGTGCCAAGTTTATTAGGATTTTAAGAGGAATGTATACGAAATAAAACACCACTAATAACTTTCATTTCGCCCTCCCCCTGCACACCCTCCCGAAACATCCTAAATATGGCCCAAAACTAAAAAAACTACATCTTTACATTATGTAATTATTTAAAAATTAATTATTGTTTATTTTCAAAATTTCTACAAATTGAACCAGAGATGTCTGCTTTTTTTAAATTTAAATTTAAAACAATTTTTATTTACTCAAGCAGTTTCTTTTTGATAACGAAAAAAAAAAATAATAAAATAGAAGATGTACAATTGTTTACGATTTTAAAAGTATTGTTTGAAAAGTGATTATTTAAACTAATTATATTTGTTAAAAAAATTAAAAAGTGTTAAATTTATTCTTTCTATACATTATACAGTCAGAAACATATTTGATTGTTTTATATATTTAATTTCATTTTTTAGTTATCGAAAAAACTGCTTGAGCAAATAAAGATTGTTAAAAAAAAGAAATTTATTAAGCAGCAAAAGAAATTTATCAAAATTATGTAATTATTTAACGAAATATAGCATAGGATACTAATTTAAGAAGAAAGTTGATAAATCTGGCTCAATTTTGAGCAATTTTGAAAAGACAATAAATAAGTATTTAAATAATTAAATAATTTTTTTAGAAAAATGTACTACTCCAAACAATGCAAATAATTACATTTAATTCAGAAAATACGAATATTTTTTTTTTACATTTTTTGGCAATAAATAATTTTTTAATTAATTCACATTTATTTTTAAAAAATGACAATTATTTGAAAAGTGATGGTAAATATTCATACACTAAGATCCACCAAATTCAAAAATCTAAAAAAATTCACAATAATAGGTCTTTGGGTAACTATTATGTGGTAAAATAACTTAAACAGTAGTTGAATTTTATTGCAAACAACAATTAAAAAAATATTTTGAATTTTTTTTGTGAGTTTGAGTTTTCAGGCAAAGAAATTTCGAAAAAATCATGCACGTTGAGAATTATTGAAAGAAATTCTGATAATTGTTTCATATTTTTTCTTATCAAAGAAACAAAAAAAATGGTTTTCGATAAAATTTCAAAAAATTCCTTTGAAATTTCAATGATGTGGATCAATTTTAATAGAAAGGAATTTAATAATAATTCAAAAAATGTAATCTAAAGTAAATATACATTTTATTGTTGAATTATAGTAAGAAAGAAAACCAAATTTCATACATTGACTAACCGTAAAACTTACTTATTTTTGAAGGATAAAAGCATAAAAATGAATCGTAATTAACAATTCTATTTACAGGTAGGTAATAACATAGAGG
Source organism: Druon quercuslanigerum (assembly GCA_010014905.2). Classification (NCBI taxonomy): domain Eukaryota; kingdom Metazoa; phylum Arthropoda; class Insecta; order Hymenoptera; family Cynipidae; genus Druon; species Druon quercuslanigerum. Next base: position 8,027 of record JAAAKG020148069.1, read on the forward strand.
GTGGACCTTGAAAAGTGAGGAGAAATGAGTTGATACATATTCTGAAGGGTGAAAGGGCTGTGGCCTCACCAGTATGTAGCCATGGCCTCGAAGGAGACTGCCTGCAATTTTTCACGAGTGCGTCCATGTACATTGGAAAAATAATATTCATAAATTTAGAATTTCCCATTTATTTTAAAAACAAATCCCTATAAAATAGAGGAGAAAATGGTATATTCTCGTTAGTAGAGAAGATCCCTCTTCGTTATTATCGAAAATTATAATATATTATTCACCAGAATAACCTCGAGTATGATAAGAATATGGTGATTCTAACTGAAAATAGGTCAGACAACTCAGCGGTGCCACTAACGAAAAAAATGTCGTACAATGCATTTTGTTGCTGTTTTTAAAAAATATTTTTTACCAAAAAAAAATTTTTTGCTCTATTAGTTTTCGAGAAAACAGAACCGGGCTAGCTTGCCCTCAACTCAGCGACGCCCTCTACAAAAATCACTAAAAAATCATTAAATTTAAAAAAAGGACTAGGTTAGATTTTTTTGCTATTTTTTTCTCTAAAATGTGCTGTGAATCGCTTTTGTAAAATCAACCCTTATATTTAAAAATTACCTCCTGTATTGAAAATAAATATTTAAAAAATTACTAGGCTACATTTTTTTGCAATTCGTTTGCTTTTCAATGCGATATAATACACTTTTGTAAAATGAACCCTTATTTTAAAAATCAACCACCTGTACAGCAAAAACGTATTTTAAAAAAAGAAACATCAAGATGAAAAATACTTATAAAATATTGACATGGTATTTTTAAAGCATAAATGTGGAGTAATCTTATTGTTCACCCCTAATCGTTAGAAAAAAACCGTATTTTTATTCCAATTCAAACCTGCAGAATGATTATAAAAATTTTGTACATTAACTGTTCGGATTTTCGTGCTCTTCCTTTATTCTCTAATGTCATATAAATGGATTTTGTAAAATTCAACCTTATATATAAAAAAAAACAACACCTTTTAATGAGAACACGTATTTAAAAAAGTCGAAATCTTCATACATAGAACTTACTTATAAAATAGTAACAGGGTAATTTCAAGCATAATTATTTCTCACCCGTAATCGTTCTAAAAATAACGCCCGTAATGTATATTATTTTCCAGTCAATGTGTGTATATGCAAAAAATATAATTTACCTTCTTAGATGCATCTTGTAATGCCTTTAAACAACGTCCAGCACAACAATTCCTAACGAGAAAAATTCATTTTCCTATAACTAACAATATCAATTTTGAGAACGATTGAAAATTTGTTGAGAGCAGACTTTTCTATGAGAAGCATTTGCCCAAATCACATTCACAAAAAATGCATCCCGTTTGGTACATAATTCACATAATACCAAGTCGCCGATTTATTATCTCCTTGAAATACAGGGCCGTGGTGTTTCTGCTAATAAATATTCAAAATTTGATCTTCGGAAAATTCGATTTTATTGAGGTAGTTCGGTTTCTTGATTTTTCCAGCCCCTAACGAGAAATATGGCTAAACTTGATGAGAAGACTTTCTAGAATAGTTTGGACTCTGTTATTATCGAAACTTCTCAAATTTCGAACTTATCCAGGTAGATCAGTTATCTGGTTCTCGACAGGCCCAATTGTTGTACGGAATACTTTGCAATAAATAAATATTAAGAAACTGTAATTAAGGTTTTTAAAGATCAAATCGTGACCTGTCAGAAAAATATAGTCCTATGTATTCCAATTCCAAAAAGTATATTTATTTGCACACTTGAAAATATGGTAATTTTTGTTATTCGTGCTTATAATAAATGAATCACATCTTTTTCTTTTTCCTGACTTCGTATATATACATCTGCAAATGAGGATTCATCCAAATCCTCGCGAAACACTAACGCTGTCACACAGGTGGGTCGGTTAAGGCTCAAGCTTGATTTGAAATATTTCTTCCTCGGAAACACAGTGATCAATCGAAGCACCCCCTTGCAGTTCAGTTGCGACTGCCAAGAGGTTTTTTTAGGGAGGAGCTCTAACACGACTATCTTTCGGTTTCGGAGAGACTTAAGCGGGAAAATTTGACTGGGTCGTAAACGACCCACCGGTCTGACGATGGATTAATTAACTCATACTACCAATCTGTTGGTTATGCTTTTAATTTTAATTATATTTGTTAACGTTTTAACGAGAATGTAAAAATTTGTGGATCTTATATTAGAAGTTATGAAGTGGGACGATGGTCGTGGGGGCTAAAGCGCAGGCTTTGGACCCACTCTGTCGGCTTGCGGGTTCGATTCCC
>JAAAKG020148070.1:0-10331 GCA_010014905.2 Druon quercuslanigerum
TAGAACATAAAACATGCTTAATCTTAAGTCATAATTTCGAAATAGAAAAACTAAACTCATGATCCGCTTTGATCTACAGGGCTTTCTTATGAAAATGTAAACATTTCTTTTAATTGAGCCTGAATAATTTCAGCTGAATATCTTAAAAGAAGTATTTTTATTTACATTTTTGTAAGAAGAGTAAATTTTAATTTTAGCTATCTTAGATATTCATTACTTTTTTGGGTTCGAAAAAATGTAATAATCTAAATAGATTGGTTCAGAATCAACTGACAAAACAACAGTATTATTTGGATTTTTTCAGATTTTGAAAAACAACTAAATCTACCACATTACTGTGATCTGACGATCTTTAATTTTCGACTTCTCGAAACCTACTTTTTTTCTCTGTCAAACAGTTTTATTCTAATTCAGTATTCGTTGCTTAAAAATATGGCGTCGGGCCTACTGGTCGCGCGCGTTTTTGCTCTGTCTGTTTTCGCTTGTGGTGTTTTTTTCTGACGCGCAGGGTTGGTGTTCAGCTTAAATTTTGTTTGGTGGTGTGTTTTTTGCCTAAATTTTGTTTTGTGTTGCTAGGTGAAAATCGAGAGCTGAATATCTGGCTACTATCGGTGTATCAAACATTGACTCTTAGTCCTGCAGAGATCGGTTGCTCAGATTTAGGGCGACTTAGACCTTCTGAGAAGAGAAACCTGAAGCCTGGGAAAGGAGCCTGTTGCCAAACCGGTATTGATTAGGCTGAGCTCTCCGTCTCAAAGGATTCAGGTCTTCCAAAAAGCGAAGTCCTTCACGGCAATGGGCCTGGCAGTTTCCAGTGATAGGTCGATTCTTGAAAGGCAGGCGAGATGGCAGCTCATGCAGAAGCAGAGCGGCCTAAGGGGTAGAGGTTTCGAAATTACGGTGAAAGTTAACCACTTCGAATTCGACGGAAAAGTGCTGTCATCTGACGACATTAGTGCCATGTTTGCTGGCCCTCTTTACAGTTATTTAGAGACATTTCTTGTGGCAAAGGACACAGTCAAAAAGCAGGGGGCAGACCCCTCCAGGAAAACTACTTCACGGTCGGAATCAGCTACTTCGTCTGAAGACTATCTGTGAAACAGGGACGGTTTTATTAGTGATTTTCTACCCCGAAACTCACTCCAGAATTCCTCATCAAAAACTCCACATAAACGAATTGAGTACGTTTTCTCTTCAGGAATGTCTCAAAGTTAGAATGTGTTAGATATTTGTTGTTTTTTTTGTTTTTTTCGCCTCTTAGCATTGGTTTGGCATGATTGCCTGACTCTTTAAACATTGATGCACGCTGTTGTTTATTACTGATAATTGATACTTGATATTAAGATTTTAAAATTTGAATTCGTAGATTTATTAAAAAACTTGACCAGTTTTGCGGAATAGGATACATTATTTTTTCAATTTTCCTAAATACGGGATCAATATTTTTTACAGTAGAACCATTTCGCAAGAGCGTTTAAGAACATTGAGGTAACTTATTAAAATTATCAGCACTTATCGTAACTGTGCATCTTTCCTGAGATTAAACAAATTGACACAAACTGCGAATCACAGTTTCGTGATCCTTAATGGTGTACGCGATATACACAGGGTTCCAGTTGAATGCAGAGTTAACGTTTTTATATCACAGAATATTTATATTGCAGAAGAAGTGAGATCTTGCTAACGTCACTTAGATGATCTTGGACTCATTTTGTCGCTGTTACTAAATGCCTTAATTTGTTTGCAGAAACTTCGCAGCGTGGCAATGCATTCAACGAGATTTGCTGATGAACACAATTTTACGGATGAAGTATTTCACTTTATTTCTCCTATTACAAAGAAGCCGTTTTTTGAACTTGTAACTTTTTGCGATTCACTACCCTGTCAAGGTGGTCATTGGTGCGTAAAAAAGCACCTCATAATGTTCTTGTGCAAGTTAACACTGCATTCACGATGATTTTTTGCAGTGTTTGTTTTAGCATTCAATCCGACAAGCTGTAACTCTTTTGTTCTATTACGCCAAACGAATATATTAAATGACATGTGACAGAGTTTTCAAATTCGCTGTACAGCGAATGTACCTACAGTTACAACGAAATGTTTAGAATCCATCGTACTGTGTGGCAGTCATATTGTATGCAGAAAGGCGCTACTCAGTGAAACATGCACTGATAGTGTTGCCAAATGGATATATACTCGAACATTCCTGAACCAGATTTCTCGGACAGCAGAAAGAACGATGCTGCTCACCTTTGGAATAACTTTTTATTCGGAGTTATTTGATACCAAGAGGCTGGCATTTTAATATCGTCGCAGAAGATTTTTACTTGGTTCTTCCGACTGTCCCTAGTCCGTTGCCTATTCCTTATGACAGCTCTCAGTTTTTTATGAATAGAGATCACGTGATGTTTTCCTAAAATCCTTCCCCTAAGCGACAATTCCACGGAAACAATAAAGGTGACAGAGGGCGAATCATCAATGTATTTGACAGTCAGAGGTGGACCGTTATTTGTCACACAGTTACCCTCAGCTACATCCTTCTGTCCCATCTCCCCTTCAGCTAGGTCATCTCGTTGCAATTAGTCCAATTGATCGATGTTTGTCCATTGTATATCCTTGCCGCGGAAGGGAGTTATTTAAAGGTGGTATATGTGAAGGCAGAGGGGGAGGTCAAGAGCGAGGATTAACCGAATATGAACTAACTTCTTTGATGTCTCTGGATCCTCGGGAGGAATAATCAGAAATGGATCTAGACTCGTGTAACCTCTTATTAGTGTACTTTTCTATAGAAGAAGTAGGCGTCCGTAATTGTTAGAACACTGAGGAAATTTTTGGTCAATCAATTATATTATTTACGGTTACGTCTTGCTTGCGAGGAATCTGTAGTCCATCAGGTTGGAGGCCCACCCTAATGTTTCTCATCTGAGTAACATAGGAGTCTGTAATTCTACGTGAAAATGAGGGCATAGATTGCGGATTATCCTCTTGATTATAAATATTCGAATTGGGGGGGGGAGTGATTAGTCAAATTATACTTTGCTGTTATTTTAAAAGAAGCGATAATGGCAAAAGGAGAGTTGAGGGCCTGAGATACAATAACTAGATTCGTTACCTGCATCAATCTGGTTTTTTTAAGTTTTGCAACATAGGCTTAGAGAAAGGGATTGACACACTGGGAATTCTGTGAGAGAATCTCGATGCAGTGAGGCATATAGATGGACTGAATTAAATTGCCATGGTTCCAGGGTATCTCCTGATCGATACTTGTGGCTTGTCAGTTACATATAGCCTCGGAGATGCTGGTTACCAGTTCACCCGAGCACCATCCCGAGCTTCCAGAAAAATCCATGGGGGTGTCCTCGATAGACTTCTCCAAGGGCAACCCGTTCCCATCTGCAGAGAAAAGGAGAGAAAATAGAAGAAACAAGTATTGGAAGCAAAAGCTAAATTTCAAAAGTTTGGAATTGATGTTGGCTGCAAAATCAAGATACCAAAAAAATCAAAAATAATTTCTCAACACAAGATTTCCATAACTAATCCTCCACTTTCAGTTCTGGCAGAGAACACGGCAGATCTCTAAAGATCGTCAACAGTCAAAGAACCGAAAGACAAACCAATATAATAACTTGCACTTTCACTGACTGACAAGAGCAGAGCTCTCGAAGATATGTCCATCACGCTACGCGCCTAAAACGGAACTCCCGGGTCTCCTGCCTAATCATGCTTAAAGCCAAATGAAGTCTATGGGACTGATTCACTGATCCGATTATTTTTTGCAATCGAATGAGCTTGTCTTCGACCTTGACTAATTCGTATGCCTAACTCACTTAATAGAAAGAGAGGATCGTTCGACTCCAAGCATCGTAATCTCACGGAAATGCTTTGTAAGCGTCAACTGTCAAGTGTTGACGTGAGAATTGTGAAAACTATGTTTTTTGTAGACAATTAATCTGATAATTACAAACGTAAGTGATTTTCTGTTAAATAACTTCTTAGTATGTCTGGTTTTGAAACTTAGTCGCATTCATTCTGCTATTACAAACAAGTGCGAGCTTCACAATGGCATTATATTTTAGGAAGTGTTTCACTTATGCATACGTATTTGCCAAAAAGTGATGTGCTCTTGGATGCCGCTGTCTTTGAATGGTGTGATCAAGTGAGCGACAGAATATCTTGAATTATTATTCAAAATAAAGCTTTTATGTTATACTAGGTGAACATTCAACTTTTTTCCTCATTTCCGTTAAATATTTAGTTTACTTTTGTCTTCGTATTAGAAAAACAATTTTTAAAATATTTGTTACCCCTTAGTAATATCCACATTCTTGATTGTTCACGTTTCGAGAATCTAAATAAAAATCCATTCTAGCCCCAAAACCGATGATAAATCCAGCTTCGACTGTACTTTCATTTCGAGATAAAAATCTGTTATTTCCAGAACATAAACAATGAGCTGATGTAAGGACCCTGAATATGTCTAATTAATTTATTACGAATATTTATCCTATATCATTAAAATTACTGAGCATATTACTGTTTAATGCAAATAAATAGCGCAGCGAAAAAGCTGTTTAGAGAGGTAATTTAACACCGAAATTTAACTGTGTTTTTAACCCGACACCCAAACCGACCCGAACACCTAGAGAGAAAAAAATATAAATTGTGATGTCAGTTTCGACGAATTTATAACTGATGTATTTCCACCTAAAACTGGTTATAATGATATGTAAATAACGCATAAGGAAAAAAGTCGTATTTTTGTATTTGCATTTGTTATTTGCATCAACATTCCTAATCTTTAAGATATCGACTGTGTAATGTATTACGTGTACATGGTCCCAGCAAGTGCTGAAATAGTTATTTCTTACAGCGTTAGTCAAATTCCTAAATCAAAATTTACTAAGGTTTTTTTCTAAGAAGAAGAGATGAGGATTTTCTATACTCTCCTTGTATCCTTGACAGCTATCCTGAATTCTATCGGTGAATATGTTCATATTATAGATCCATATTTCTAAGAAGATTTTTTAGGCCATACGCAAATCGGAATTCATGCAATTTAAACTTAATTTTTGTTTGCCCGAAATGAGTACGAATTTAATCTTAATACATTCCGAAAAATTTTGAATGTATGTGGAATAAAAAGTGAAAATTGGAAAGTGTTCCCATTCAGACGAAATTTGTACGAGGTTGAAAGCAGGAAGGAATTTTGGTGGGAGTCGAAAATATAGTTGCCAATGTCGGCTCCAGTTTGCCTAGTGTAACGGAGATCTTAGACCAAAATTTTTACGTGCAACTAGGGAATACACCTAGTGCTTCCAAATGCTTCAAGATTTTTAAAGAAAACCAACATTTTTAGGTAAATGCGTAACGGTAGTGGTAAAGCTTTCATGGCAACGGTTACGCTTCCAAGATTACGTTTCCACTTTTCTCGTCTATATCTCTCTTTCTCTCGTTCACTTCACCTTCTCCTCTCTCGCTCGCTCTCTTTCTCTCCGCCCTTCGTTCTCACACTCACACTGAGGACAACTTTTAAGGTCATTTCTGGTCAAGACGATTTTTAAAATAGAAAACCCCTATTTTTAAAAGTGGATTCGAATAGAATGGAAAATTTCACGTCTAAAATTTAGTATGGAAATCTTGTTTTTGCAACCTCGGAGAGGTAAAAATCAAGGTCAAACGTCCAAAAAACAATCAGATGCCCTTTTTCTGAATCATCGTAGTTTTCTGAGTAAAAAAACATTGAAGGGCATGTTGTACTTCGTCGTGTGGTGAATCGGGTACAGTTCCCCCTGATTTTTTTCCACAAAAATGAAAATTCGGAGTCGCTATAAAATATCATAACGGATGTTTCTTGATTTTTTTTCAGGGATAATAACAAAAACTAAATTTATTGTGCTAAATAAAAATTTTATTCTAAGATTTTGTAAGCTATACGCAAATCGGAATTTATGCAATTTAAACTTAAATTTCGTTTGTACGGAATAAGTACGAATTTAATCTTAATACATTTCGCAAAATCCTGAATGTATATGTAATAAAAAGTAAAAATTAAAAAGTCTCCCTGTCGAGACGATTTTTGTACGAAGTTGAAAGCTGCAAGGAATTTTTGTGCAAGTGAAAAATATATCGTCCAATGTCCGCTCTTGTCCGAATCGCGTACCGGACATCTTTGTCCCAACTTTTCACGTTTCAAGATTTTTAAAGAGAACCAACATTTTCAGGTTTTAAAGTGATAACTTCTTATGTTAGGGTGTGAACTCGCCGAAACTGAGGAACGGTAGCGATTAAGCTTTCATGGTAACGGTAACGCTTCCAAGATAACGTTTCCACTGCTAAATATCTCCTTCGCTTCTCTCACTGACTGACTTTTTCAGCCCCCCAAGATGATTTTTAATAGAAAACCCCTTTTTTGATAGTGTATTCGAATAGAGTGGAAAATTTTACGTTAAAAATTTAATATTGAAATCTTGTTTTTCGACCTTTCAGAGGTAAATATCAAGGTAAAACGTCCGAAAAACGATCATTTCCCAAATTTTAAATAAAAAATATTCATTATTCTAGGAAAAAATCACTACTTGCAACTGCGGACTCGTAAAGAACGGCAAAACTGTCTGTAAAATTATTTAAAAATCGCTTAAAAGCACCTCAAAGGAAACAGAATTTTATACGTCCACGTCGTTGTGTACGGGTAATGCTCGAAGTGAGTTAAAGGTGCTTTTTTTGCAACTTTTTCATTTTAAAAAGTGAAGTAGACCTTCATAAACCTTGAAAATACACTTGAAAGTCAATTTAGTAAAGGTCGTCGAAATTTGTGCAACTTCTCTTGAACTTGCTAAAGGCACCTGAAACGTTGAAATTATTTAAAAAACCAGTACATTTTTTTTTTAAATTTGTAAACGCTTTTAAAATAATTGACCTTGATATTGCGTGTTACAGGTCAAGATAGAAGTTTTTAAAATACCAATTTTCACGTAAAATTTCTCATTCCTTATGAGTCCGTAGTCTTACAGAGAGATATCTCTTTAAAAATCGTCTTGATCTTTAAATGACATTGAACACTGACCTGAAGGGCGTGGCTGAGAACGTTGTCAAGGGTGCGCACTTTTTATATTTTCTGTACTTTTCCAAAGCATTTTAAACATTTCCTTTATACAGAAAACGACGATTTAAAAAAAAGGGCAAGGATTTCCATAGAACATTTTTGACGTAAAGTTTTCCGCTCTATTCAAATCCGCAGCCAAAAATAGGGGCTTCTATTTTGAAAAATCATCTTGACCGTAAAATGACCTTGAAAATAGACCTTGAAATTTAACCTGAAGGTCAAAATTATATGTATGCTTAAATCAGCATCTATGTCCTGTTTCACTTTTCTCTGAACCGTTTTTTTTGTAGATAGTGTAGTCTAGAAGATATTTGGATCGATCAAAGTGTTATGTAATCAATTATGATACACTATAATATTTTATGACACAGTATACCACAGTTTCATATATTATCATACATATACAGTATGTGCTGTTAATATGAAGATGTACTCTGCTCCAGTCACCGTACGGCCCCGACTTGGAACCATTGGACTTCTTCTTATTCCCGAGGATCAAGAAGGAACTGAAGGGCCACTAATGTGGGACTTTGGAAGTCATCAAAAAAGCAACGTCGAGGTATTTGAAGAAGGACCTCGTCGACAACTTTCAGGTTGCGTTCAGCGACTAGGAAGAACGCTAGTGCTGGTGCTCCGATGCCGAAGGAAGCAGCTTTAAAGAATTTTCCTTCCTCGTCGGAACACTTTAGCCAGTGTTTATCTCAGTTCGCGAACGCAACCTGGAGTACTTCGACGGAGTCCTCCTCACAAAACTCTCGTCGTCGCTTCTTTGATGGCTTTTCAAGTCCCGAAATGGTGGCCCTTGAGTTTCTTCTTGATCCTTGCGGACAATAAGAAGTCCAGTGGTACCAAATCGGGACTGTGCGGTGGCCATTTATACTTCGAAATCCTGAAAAGGCTCCAAAGCAGACTGAAACACTTCAGGAAGAAGATCACAAACACTTGTCGTCTTCACCACGACAACGCGTTGTCGCACACCGCCTTCACTGTCAAGGAGTACTTAGCGAAATCTCGTGAAGAAACTCAAGGGCCACCTTTTTCAGACTTTAGAAACCGTCAAAGAAGCGACGGCGAGGTGCTTGAAGGAAGTTCCCGCCGACGCCTTCCGACTAGGAAGAACGCTGGTGCCGGTTTTCCGACTCGGAGGGAAGCTACTTTGTAGAATTCAATTCTTTGTACCTTGATCTGCAGTGAATCCTTTTTCCTGGATTCATTTAACTTATTTTTGGGACCTTTAATTCTTAAGTCTCCATCTCTAACGTTGTCACTAATTTCTATATTTTAGTTCAGGAATTGCGCACAAGCACTACTAACATACAATCTTAGACTAAATAATACAAATGAATACTCCGCTTCTTGTTGCAGAGTTCAGTTCAGCATTCGATTGCTTACCTAATGGTGATCCTCTTCCTAAAGTTAATCGCTGTACGCCTCCTAATTCTCCTAATAGAACTCCTTCTCCGGCTGAGCCTATTCATCGTGAACGGGCCAGGTCTCCTTTAACCAGAAACAGGTCTGTAAATCATACGTCTCCAACTGCCAGATATTCTACACCACGCATACTTGGATTTGAACTTAGTCAAGTTGAATTTATCAGACTTATTCCAAACACGAATCCGCGCCGGGCATTTCAAGTTCGCAGATACACTTTCCCTGCAGATAAACGAATTTACATAAAAGGAGAACGTAATGTCGCTTCTCTCATGCCAACCCAAGAGCAAAATGTTTTAATAACAGCTTCTGGTGACATCCTGGCAATATTGGAACAACATAATCGAGTTCTTCGTGCAATATATTCGCGCATTAATGGCGTTCAGAAACGGACAAAAATAAATATGCATAGCGGCGTTGTTGCAGTATTGACCGAAGATGAACGCGACGAAGCTCCTGTGGGAAAAGAAAGGAAAATTGCCAATAATTTTAAAATAGTTCATGTAGACAACATGTAATTTGGTAATTTAAATAAAATGTCTTATAGCGATGTACCTATTATTTGTTTCCTGCAGGCGAGCCCACATTACAGTAGAGCAAGTAGTCCCAATGTCTAATGAAATTAGTTTACATGATCAAGAACCATATCGTCATTTACGTAAACAAGTAGATACAGTCAAATATGGATTTAATGTCAATTTTAGAACTTAGCATGACCTTAAATCCAGAGTCTCGGAACTATTTTGTCTCTCTCCTGTTTTTTCTCTTTCTTATTTCTCTCATTGTTTTGTGATGCTTGACTGAGCACCGCATATCCTCCCGAAGCTCCTCCAACCCATTGCCACCACGCGATATCCATTCTCGGAAATATTTCATAAAGGATCACTGAATCCAGGTTTGAGTGCAGTTAGATTTACTTGCATGCATTGTTAACTTAAAGTTTACTTGTTCGCTTTGTACAAAGAAAAATTTTATTAGTGAATTAATCAGATAGTGATCTTAATATATACAGAAACTACAATCAGGATCTCTGCATCAAATGGTGAAAAGGAAGATTACTAGAACAAGCAGCTTCCGTAGAAATTTCCTAATATTTCTAGTAATTTTACAGGTAAATACGATAATTTCGCATTAGTTACCCAAAATACAATTTCAAACATTTTGATAAATTTATGGACATTTTTGGAAATTTCCGTGCTTTCATGGTAATTTCACAGTTAAATACGGTAACTTACCATAAATTACCCAAAATAAAATCTTATACACTTCTTCTTCTTCTTATAACTTACCGTGGATTACTCAAATACAAATTTTAAACCTTTCGATAGATTTCCAGAAACGTATGAAAATTTTTGGACATTTATGGTAATTTTCCATGCAAATATGGTATCATACTATAAATTAACCAAAATTCAATTTTAAACATGCCTATATATTTCCGGGAATTTATGGACATTTTCGGTTATTTATGGTAACTCTACATGTAAATATTGTAAGATGTTATAAATTACCTAAAACTTAATTTCAATATTTTTTATAAACTTCACGACGTTTATGGACAGTTTGGGTCATTTATGGTAAATTGCCATTAATTACCCAAAATTCAATTTTAAACATTTTGATCAAATTTCGGAAATTCATAAACTTTACAAGTAATGTATGGCAATATATAATATATATGATTAAAATATTTGTCATAAGGACAAACGCAGGATTTCGCTGGGATCGGGTGCTAATCTGAAAATTTGCACCCGATCCCAGTGAAATCGCGGTAAAATTTCAGCCATAACCACGTCTC
>JAAAKG020148071.1:0-10331 GCA_010014905.2 Druon quercuslanigerum
GGAATATTTATTATTAATATTAGATGTTAATTTTGTTTGTCTACTGGTCTATATCAATATTTTTGAAATATTGATAAATCTTAAGATTTTGAAAAAAATGTCTCTATCTCCGCTGGGATCTGAACCCAGGTCCTTCAGATTTAACTATTTATCTATTTTGTTTATTTAACTATTCTGTTAAATATTCGTTTTTCTTTTTAAGTTAAAATTTTTTTTTCAGCAGAGAACTTAACTATTCTAAAGTTGAGAATTACCTTTCTTCGGATTAAAATTCACCTGTTCCAAAGAACATTCTTACTTTCTTCTAAAAAAAATAATCTATTTGGTCGAAGGTTAAATCACTTTGTCAAAAATAATTTCTTAGTTAAATTTTCACAATTTTAGTTAGAAAAATCGTTTCTTTTGTTAAAGATTTAATTATTCTTTTTTTTTATTTCACTTTTTTAGCTTAAAATTCATGTGTTGTTAGATGTTTGTCTTTTTAAAACAAAATTTTTTGTTGTTGTACAAATTAACTCTTTTATTAAAAATGTTTGCATTTCTTTTAAATTTGTCTTCATTGGTAGAAAATAATTTTTATTAATTTTTTGTTAAAAATGCAACTATTTAGATTAAAAAATTATCTGTGTTAGTTGAGAATTCAAATATTTTCTTAAAATTTCTGCTGCTTTGGTTAAATTTATGAATGTTTGGTTTAAATTAAAAAACATTTTTTAGTAAAAACATCAGTTATAACATTTTTTATTGAAAATTTGTCTATTTAGGTTTTAAATTTAACTCTTTCGTTAAAAGTGAAAATCAGCTCGATGAACAAATATATGTTCAATTTGGGACTGTGGGTAAAAGCGGGCGAGTTCAGAGAAGTCCAAACCCTTTTTTTCCCGGACAATAATTTGAGTTCTCTTCTATTCTGACTTTCATTCATTACGTTTCCAATTCCGTAATTTTTCAAAATCTTGTTTGCGTTTACACGAAAACAGAAACCGCTTCTCTCTTTTGCAACTTATTCTACGCCGCATTTACTCTCGACACATCAATTTAAACTCAAGCCTATGTTCTTGTCCGAAATCTCCAGAATAATTAAAATATTTTATTATCAAATGCAGCATAATAGGGGAAAAAGGAGAGCTTTTCAAAAAAGGGGAAACACACCTCTTATCTAAGACATTTAGACTGATTGTAAGCTTTTAGCATAATCTGCATAATCACTATTTTTCTTGCGAAAAGAAAGCAATGTAGCATGATTAATTATGACTGCAATAAGGAGCAGGAACCTAACTCTTAAGTTAAATTCAACCCTTTTATAGTCACGACATACCCGTAACAAATAGCTGAAGATATTTGATTCCTTAACACCAAAGGCAGTCTGATGGTGGTTATCACGCCACCACCCTCTAGACGATTAAGAGATGGGGTTAAGAAGGGCGTCAGATAGGGGGGGGGGGGCAGCTCGGTTGACATTGCATCACGAAGTACTAACCCCATTATTTATGACGCCTCGTAAAACTTGTGGCGTGTCTAAGCACTATATATTCGTTATCCATGAGGGTTGAATTGCATTTAGGGATTTCTCGCTGCACGTACATTCCCGAAGAGCAAGTATGTAAAATAGGGCAGCCCAAAAAACGCCATTGAACTTTTTTTCGATTTTTACTCCTCTCCTTAAATTACTTCACATTCTTCTCTTTCATCTTTTTTATCTGCTTCTTGTTCATCTCCTTTATCTCCTCTATCTCCTTTATCTCCTTTATCTCCTCAATCTCCTTCTTCTTCATCATCTAGTTCTCCTTCCTCTTCATGCAGTTTATATTCTCCTTTCTACCTGGTATCATCTTAGTTTACTTCTACTACATTTTTACTCTTCCTCTCTCTTGCTTTCCTTTAACTCCCATTTACTCTTCTCCGTCTCCTTATATTTGAATGCCTTCCAAGATTTAAATGTCGCGCCAGAAATAGTACACAACGTTTATTAGATGTTTTTTAATAGATCTTTCATTTGACCCCAGGTTGACTAAAATCCGTCAAAAATAATCAGAGATATACCCAAAAAACGAGAAAACCATTAGCGTGACCTTGAAAGTTCATTTTCAAGGCTAAAAGGCTATAGGACCTATTCCGGGTTTGATAAGGAACTAGGACACTTTTATTATACTTATCCGGATAGGCCCATTTGAAATTTTTAATCACCAAAATTCAAATGTTTAATTTACTAAATTAAATCAATGTATTGTAAGAAGGATGATAAGAGAGAAGGCAAGGTATGCGAATGGGTAGATAAAATATAAAAGCATGTAGGGGGTAGTTATACAAGAAGAAAGGAGAAGAGGGAACTAGGGCAGGAAACGTTAAGAAAATTTTAGGGGAGTAGGGACTGGGAGCAGAAAGGATGAAGCAGGTAGAAGAAGATAGATGATTCTATGAAGAAAAATAAAAGTATTTAGTCAAAAGAGGTACAAAGGGGTGGGAGGGGAGGGATAGAGAGCGAGAAAGAGAGAGGATAGTGAGAGTGTGAAGGAAAAGAGCAGAGAAGATAACAGAGGTTATAGAAAAGCATAAGGGTAGATAATGTTGTAAAGTAGAAGTATTTATTTGATTAGAGAATAAATAAAATTGTTTATTAGGATAATGAGGTAAGAACCGATGTTAAAAGGAAGTAATAGAGATGCAGAGCACCGAAGGTACTGTTAAACCTGTCGGGATAGATTATAAATAAAAATTAAAGAATAGGAGCCAAGGAGTGTGAGAAAATAACAAGGGAAAAAAAGGAAGGGAGAAAAGGAGAGAAATAGGTGAGAAAAAAAGGAAAGGAGAAGTTAATAAAGGAAGCGAAGGAGGCAGAAAAAAAGTAGGTACAAGGAACTAAAATGATAAAGAAGTAGATGAATAGGATGAAGGTGAAAATGATGATGTAGATCAAGAAGGTGTTAGGGGAGAAGAAAGAAAAGGAATTAAGATGGAAGGGAATTAAGAAATGAAAAGGAGAAAAGAGAAGTAGATGAGAGGGATGTAGAAAACAAAAGAGATGTAAGAGATGATGGGAATGAAGAAGATGAAAAAGATTAAAAATATGAAGAAGAAGATAAATTAGAAGGAGGAGCAAAGAAAGTAAATTAGGGAGATTCAGGGGGTACAGGAGAGGTAGATGAGGAAGATGAATAGAGTGACGAAGAAGGAGAAGTAGAAGTAAATTATCGAAATGATTATAATGAAGAGCAAGCCATGGAGGAGGATCGTGGATAAGGGATAAGGAGTTGGAGAAGATGGAGATGCATAAATAGGAGTACATAAAATGGATAAAAAAGTATAAATTGTATGAATGTTAGGAAGAAAAAGAAGGTAAAAGAAAATTAAATGAAGGAGATAAAAGAGGTAAGGAAGATAAAGGAAAAGGATATGAAATAAATAAAGCAGATAGGTGAGATAAATGAGGTGTAGCAGAAGTAGATACATGAAATCAAGTAAAAGTAGCTAAATGAGATAAGGGATATGAATTAAAAGGACTATTTTATAAGGAATTAATTAAAAAGGAGAAGGAAATTACGTAGATAAAGTAGAAGAAAAAAAAGAAGAAGTACATGAAGGAAATTAATTCGATGAAGAAAAGGAAGGAGATGAAGGTGAAGAAGATGAAGATGTATGAGATAAAGGACATGAAGTGGTTGAAGGGGCTAAAGGGAATCTAAAAGAAGGACATAGAGTAGCAGCAGAAGTAGATGAAGAAGATGAAGGCAGTAAAGGACGTGAAGAAGAAGTATATAAAAGAGTTAAAGAAGATAAAGGAGAAGGAGATGAAGTGAGGAGCTAAATGAGATCAAAAAGTAGAAGAGGGTAAATTCAAAATTCAAAATTTGAATTTTGAATTCACCAAATTAAAAAAATGCATAATGTAAATCTATAAAAATACAAAACTTCTTGTTGTAAAACAAAAAATTTCCATACAATTTAATTGACAATTCTCTTAATTTTAATCCCTTTAATTGCCATTTAAGAAACTAAAATTTTAAATACTTCCAATAGAATAATAATTATAACTGCCTACTTCAATCCCTATCTTCAAGAAATAATAGAGATTTCTTCAACTGCAATAATTATTTTCCTTTCCAATAACAGAGCTGCATTCTGAAGTACTTGACTTGCTTCTTTTTCACTTTGGGTAAAAATAATGGTCGCCAAGTGCTCTGAGAGGCTATTCAATTGGTAGTCCTTCAATTTATCTTTCTCTTAACTTCCATCCATCGACATACGAGTGGCTCGCTATCGATTTGTGCTGGCAAGAGCAAAGGGTTGAGTTAGGGCTTGCCTGAGCGAATTTTCTCAGCTGCGAGCTTTTGCTTAATATCCACTCTCAGATTCTCCTAATAGCGTAAAAATGTTTGCTCAAGGAGCGTCTGCTTTCAACCCACACCTAAAAACCCTTCCTCATCTACCTCATCCCTCATTCTTAGTTGTGGACAAACAGCTAACATTATCTTATTCTTAAAGTCTCCTTCTCCTCCTTCTTCTTTTTCTTCTTCGTCCTCTCCTTTTTATTTTTTTCTTCTTCATCTCCTCCATCTCCTTCACACACATTTACTTTTTCTTCTTGATCTACTTCTCCTTTTCCTTCATCCCCTCTTAATGCTTCATTTGCTGCTCCTTTATCAAATTTATTTCCTTTATTTACTTAATCACCTTCTTCTTCATCTACCTGATTTCTTTGATCTCCTTCATCTCCTTTATTAACTTCCTTCACCTCCGTCGTCATCTTCTTGTACATTTTTTTAATCTCCTTAATCTCCTTTATCTCCTTTATTAACTTTATTAACCGATTCATTAACTTCTCCATTATCTTCTTCATATCTTTTATCTACTTTCACTCCTCCTCCTCTTTCTTCTTCTCATTGTTTTTTCTTTTACATCAAGATCTTCTTTATCTCCTTTATCTTATTTATTTCCTTTATTTACTTAATCATCTTTCCCTTCATCTACTAGATTTATTTGATCTCCTTGATCTCCTTCCTCAACTTCTGTTTCCCTTTTCCCTTTATCCACTTTTTCATCTTCTTATACATTTATTTTAAGTCATCTACATCACCTATTTCTCTACTCCTTGATCCTCATCGGATCCTTCTTCTCATTCAATACCTTGCTCTCGTTGATCTCCTTTATCTGCCTTTTCTACTTTTGGATCTCCTTTAGCTCCTTACTTCATCTCCTTCTCTTTTATCCTCTTAAACTCATTTATATACTTATTCTTCACGTGCTTTACTGCCATAATCTTCTTTATCTACTTTTGCTGCTACTCTATGTCCTTCTTTTAGATTTCCTTCAGCCCCTTCAACCACTTAATCTTCTTTATCATCTTCATCTTCACAATCATCTACGTCACATCTTCACATCTTCACATCTTCACATCTTCATCTACTTCAACTCTTTATACGTCATTTTTTTTAGCTCCATCATCTCCTTGACCTACGCAAACAACTTTATCGACTTCTCCGTTTCCTATATCTATTTATTCTGTATATGGATCTCCTTCACCTTTAACCCCTTCCTCTTCTTCATCAAATTAATTTCCTTCATGTAATTCTTCTTTCTTTGTTTCATTTACTTTATCTACGTAATTTTCTTCTTCTTTTTAATTAATACCTTATCGTATTGTCCTTTTAATGCATATCCTTTATCTCATTTATCTGTTTTTACTTAATTTCATATATCTACTTCTGCTTTGTCTCATTTATCTCACCTATCTCCTTCATTTACTTCATATCTTTCTCCTTTATCTTCCTTATCTCTCTTATCTCCTTCATTTAATTTTCTTTGATCTTCTTTTCTTTCATAACATTCACACAATTTATACTCTTCTATCTATTTTATGTACTGTTTTTCATGCATCTCCATCTTCTCCAACTCCTTTTTCCTTATCCGCGCTCCTCCTCCGCGGCTGCTTCTTCATTTTAATCATTTTCATAATCTACCTCTACTTCTCCTTCTTCGTCTTTCCATTCCTCCCCCTTATCTACCTCTTCTTTACCCCCTGAATTTCCTTTATTCACTTTCCCTGCTCCTACTTTTAATTTATCTTCTTCTCCTTTATATTTTTCATCTTTTTTATCTTCTTCATTTCCTTCATCTCTTTCATCTCCTTTATCCTCTACGTCAGTTTCATCTACTTCTCTATTATCCTCTTTATTTGTTAATCCCCTTCCATCTTTATTCCTTTCTTTATTTATCCTCTCACACCTTCTTGATCTACATCATCATTTTCTGCTTTATCCTATTTATCTACTTCTTCATTTTATTTCCCTGTACCTACTTCTTCTGTAGCTCCTTTATCTTCTTTATGAACTTCTCCTTTCCTTCTTTCTTTCCTTTTCCTTTCCACCTTTGCTTATCTATTCTCTCCTTCTCTCCCTTCCTCTATTTCCCCATGTTATTTCCTCACACTCTTTGGCTCCTTTTCTTTAATTTTTATTTATAATATATTCCTACAGGTTTAACAGAGTACCTTTCGGTTCTCTGCATCCCTAATACTTCCTTTTAACATCGGTTATTATCTCATTATCTTATTAAATAATTTTATTTATTCTCTTATCAAATAAATACTTCTACTTTATAACGTTATCTACCCTTATGCTTTTATATGAACTCTGTTTTCTTCTCTGCTCCTTTCCTTCACACTATCACTCTCCTCTCTCTTTCTCGCTCTCTATCCCTCCCTCCTCCCTCTTTCGCTCTCTCTCTTTTAAGTATATACTCTTATTCTTCTTCATAGGATCATCTAGCTTCTTCTACCTGTTTCATCCTTTCTACCCCCTGTGCCTACTCCCCTACAATTTTTTTAACATTTCCTGTCCTAGTTTGCTCTTCTCCTCTCTTCTTGTATAACCACCACCTACATGCTCTTATATTTCCTCTACACATTCGCATACCTTGCCTTCTCTCTTATCATCCTTCTTCCAATACATTGACTTACACTTTCTTTCCCAGCTTCCATATAGATATTTTTGTCCATCTTCCTTTCTCCATCCTCTTTCCATATATTATGGCACTGCTAGAGTTTTTATCACCTTATTTAATTTATTGTATTTTGTTTCTCCTATCCTCTACGATGTATCTGTCACCTGATTTTCTCTGTACCTTTTTTCCAATTCGTCATAGACTATCTGTTCTCTTTCTCTTAAGTTTCGATCTTGAAAAAAATTACTTCTCCTTTAATTAAATAAGTTTAAGTTTTCAATTTAAATAGGCAGGTATAGGAAACTAAAATAAAGAAGACATAGATGAATGGAATAAAGGTGAAAATGATGATGTAGATCAAGAAGGTGTTAGGGGAGAAATAAGGAAAGGAGTGAAGATGGAAGGTAATTAAGAATTGAAAAGGATTAAAGAGAAGTAGATGAAAGGGATGTAGAAGGCAAAGGAGATGAAAGAGATGAAGGAAATGAAGCAGATGAAAAAGGTGAACAATATGAAGAAGAAGAAAATAAATTAAAAGGAGAAGCAGGGAAAGGTAATAAAGAAGGTGCAGGGGGTACATGAGAGGTAGATGCGGGGGATGCATGGAATGACGAAGAAGCAGAAGTAAAAGTAGATTATGGAAATGATTAAAATGAAGAACAAGCGACGGAGGAAGAGCGTGGATAAGGGATAAGGAGTTGGAGAAAATGGAGATGCACAAAAAGGAGTAGATAAAATAGATAGAAGAGTATACAATGTGTGAAGGTTATGAAGAAAAAGAAGGTAAAACAAAATTAAATGAAAGAGATAATAGAGATAAGGAAGATAAAGGAAAAGGATATGAAATAAATGAAGGAGAAAGGTGAGATAAATGAGGTGTAGCAGAAGTAGATATAATTAATTTTTATTTTCTCCTTCTGCTTCGTTTTTATTATTCATTATTCCTCTTTCTCTTAAGCTGCGATCTTGAAAAAAAATACTTCTCCTTTAATTAATTTTATTTTCTCCTTCTGCTTCGATGTTATTATTTATTATTCCTCTTTCTATTAAACTTCGATCTTTAAAAAAATTACTTCTCCTTTAATTAATTTTTATTTTCTCCTTCTGCTTCGCTATTTATCCTTCTCCTTTTCCTCTTACTCGTTTTGCGTTCCAATACATTTTATGAAGGCACTGCTCTATGTTTACAGAACAAACTCACCGCCACGCCGCGTCTCCCCATATATCATTGCGATGATTATCACCGAATCGTCGTTAAAAGCATAGAATAGGGGCTTATTAAATTGGCAGAAAAGCAGCTAATAACGCGAATATAAAGGAGATTAATTCACAGAGGAGATACGCGACACGTACGTAATAATGTTACCGAATGATAATTGCCGTTAATTGAATAGCATGGTCCAGATGTTCGAAACGAGCCAATTTCAGCTACCATAAATTTTAAATACTAAGAAGATCTACCAAAATATGTGCATTAGAATGTTGCTTAATTCACAGTTGTTTGGAGTTTAGCAAGTCACAGAATTAATCAGACTTTCTTTTTTATTGAAACATTTGATTGAATTTTTTTTTTCGACAAAAAAATTTCTTGGTTACAAATGTCACTTTTCTCCCTTAAATTGATCTTTTTGCCTGAGCTACAGTATTTGCAACTAGAAAGTAAAATGGTTTTGGTTTGCAATGTCAACTGCTACATTACTCATTGGAAATTAATATTTTTTGTTTGAAAATTAAATTATTCCATTTACCGGTTAAAATATATCTTTCTCATTTAAAAAGTCATTTTTCCTGAAGATTAGTCTTTTTTAGTAGAAAATTCGAAAATTTAATAATTGAGTTAAAAATTTAATTTTCTTGAAGCCATCTCTCTCTTTTAAAAATTTCGACTTTATTCAGTCAATCCGTATTTTTAATTAGAAATTTTAAGAATTTGGTTGAAATTTTGCTTCTCTCTTGAGCAAAAAATGTTTCTTGGACGAAAATTCGTCTAGCAAAATTTGTCTTTTTGGTTGAACGACACTGTTTCTGATTAAGATTACATTTTTTTATTCGGATTTAGAATATTTAATTGTTTATTAAGAATATTTCTTTTACATTTAAATATTAATTTCTATATCGAAAAATTTAACCACTAAATTTTCGTTTGAAAAACAAACTTTCTAAGTTGAAAAATAATTTAGTTCATAATTGGTATTTTTGGGTAGAAAATGAGTCGTTTGTTTCTGATTCTAATTCTAGAATTAGGTTTTAATTTTTGTCGCCCTGAGTAGTTAATTCATATAAAATCACAAGGGGGGAGTGTTTAAGAAATTTTTTTACCTAGCAAAGAACAATTTTAAAAAAGATGTATTTAATTTGATTGATCAAAGAAAAGTCAGGGATTTCAAAAAAATCTGCAATAGTCAGATAATTTTTGTAACTTTAAATAACTGCCCAGAATCAATTTGAAATTTTTTGATTTTTGTTTGAAATTGCAAATTTTTTTTTAATTTCTGTTATTTAAATTTTAATGGTAAGGTAAAATAAGAATTTGGTCACGGAAAAATTAAGATATTTTTTAAATCAATTTTTTTGAAAACCCTGTAAAATATTCTTATTATAGTACTTTCTTTGTCTTCTATTTCTATTTATTTGTTTTGGGAGTGGCCTCCCCCTGAATATTTTTTTCGTTATAAAATTTGTTATTTATTAGGAAATTCAACAGCTTTGTTAAAAAATGTATCTACTTCAGTAGAAATTTTTCATTTCTTGTATATAAGTGCAAACATTTAGATGGAAATTCAAACATTTTGTTAAAAAACCATCCTTGTTGGTCGAAAATTCAACAGTTTTGTTAAAAATTTGTTTCATTGGGTTGCAACTTCAAGTACTTTTGCAAAAAATTTAATTCTTGATTGAAATCCATATTTTATGTTGAAAAGTCAAAATCAAACCTTTTTCGGGTGAAAATTCGAATTATATTTTTTATTATCTTTTCATTATCTTCTTTGCTTGAGGATTCAATCCATTTTGTTTGAAATGGGTTGAACCACTTTCTTTAAACATAATTTTTTTATAAAAGATTTATTTTTTATGCTCAAAATTTAACTGCATGGACAAAATTTGCACCACTTTGTTGAAATTTTTTTATTATTAAAGGTTTATCTCTATTCTGAAAATTTAACTATTTTGCTAAAAATTTATTTTTTGCTGAAAGTTCAATTTCTGTAGAAGAAATTGGTCTTTTTTGGAAGGTTCCAAAATTTTGATAATAAATTTTTTCTTAAATTACTGAAAAATATTTAATTGTGATCAAATTCGTTTTTGTTGTATACAAATTTATTATTGTAAAAATAAATTTCATATTCTTTGGTTGAAATATCCACGAATGCACCTTTTTTCGAGATTTTTCG
>JAAAKG020148072.1:0-10331 GCA_010014905.2 Druon quercuslanigerum
TTTCTCTCCCTGGGGCCCTCTGAGGGCTTGGGGCCCTAGGCTATAGCCTATTTTGCCTTTGCGTAAAGACGGCACTGAGAACACGAAAATATCAATGACATCGATCTCAAGAGCGTTATGAACAGCCAAATGGTTTTCAAAATAATTATAACTCTCGTTATCAAAGCAACAGAAATACATCTCAGGAAAATTATGTGAATGGACGTGTAGAGGATAATGTTTACAAACGAAAACCAAACAATACAAATTAAGTAACCTCTCCTAGAGATATGAATGATAAATTACAAACTAAAAAAGGGGCTAATAATAATCTCCAAAATACTCTACCGCAAATGAATATTATTAAACAGACTAGAGTTATAGAATTTTTGAAAATTAAGATAACCGCGATGAATTTTGTTTTAATCAGGGAAACGCACATGCCTCGGTTATTAGAGAGTAAAACGATAGAGGCAAATCCGGGGCCCAAATATTTTAAAAAGCCTCTACCTCTTGGAAAATCCTGAGATAATTGAACGAACTTTTACCCCAAACTTGTTACTAAATCCTTTTCCTTACCTAAAAAAACACCCATTAGTGATTCATTCTTGTTTGATCGAATTTCGTATGAATTTTCTGTAGGCGTTTAGATTAAAGAAATTATTTTTAACCTGAAAAAAGTATAAAGTAGATCAAGTGTATTAATAATTCTAATTTTTTGTTTTCGAGTGCTTATGACTTGTAAATACGTTATCTTGGAATGTAGTTGATGTAGCCTATTTAAAAGCTTCACAAAAATTCCTTCTCATCGTGTCAATAAAGTATTAAACTGTCACACAAACACGTTCCGTTATTGAAGATTTATATTTTTGATTTCTAAAGAATTCTCGGAATTCAAAGAATTAACAGAATTCAAAATATTCATGGAATTCACACAATGCACGGAATTCAAGGAATTCACGAAATTTACGAAATTCTTGGAATTCGCGGAATTTGTGGAATTCATGAAATTTACGGAAGTCAAAAAATTCAATGAATTCACGAAATTCAATGAATTCACGAAATTCAATGAATTCAAGAAATTCAATGAATTCACGAAATTCAATGAATTCACGAAATTCAATGAAATCACGAAATTCAATGAATTCACGAAATTCAATGAATTCACGAAATTCAATGAATTCACGAAATTCAATGAATTCATGAAATTCAATAAATTCACGAAATTCAATGAATTCACGAAATTCAAGTAATTCGAGGAATTCACGAAATTTAAAGAATTCTTGGAATTCATGAATTTATGGAATTTAATGAGATCACGGAATTCACGCAATGCATGAAAATCAAGTACTTCCACGAATTCCTTAAATTCCATAAATTTCTTGAATTTCTTGAATTATGTAACTTCTTTGGATTGCGTAAATTCTTATTTTATGTTACAAATTCATTTATTTAGCAGCTAATTTCACTTTTTTGTTAAAAATTCATATTTTGGGTTGAAGATGCAACTGTTTTGTGGATAATTCGTCTTTTTGGCTTGAAAATTCAAATTTTGGATTGAAAATTTATCAAGTTTTTAGACAATTAAACATTTTTGTTTAAAATCACATTCTTCATAAAAATTTATATTTGCGGGTTGTAAAGTGAACAGTTTTGTAGAAAATTCATCAACTTTTTTATTAAAAATTCATATTCTTATTTTAAAAAAACCAACTATTTGGTAGATAATTCCACTTTTTTGTTAGAAATTCATATTTTTGGATTAAAAATTGCATCAAGTTGGTAGAAAATTAAACTTTTTTGGTAAACATTTATATTTTCAGTTCTTTTTTCATTGAAAATTGAACTATTTGGTAGTAGTTCGATTTTTTGTTAAAAATTCCTATTTTCGGTTTGGAAATTTAACAAGTTCATTGAAAATTAAACTTTCTTGTTGAAAAATTATTGTTTCGGGTTGTAAAGTGAACTGTTTTGTAGAAAGTCATCGCTTTGCTTTTAAAATTGAATAATCTCGTAAAAAAATCAATTACTTGGCAATCTGTTCAACTTTTTTGTTAAAAGTTCATATTTTTGTGTTGAAAATTCAACTGTTTGTTTGAAAAATAATTTCCCAGTAAAAAGTTAATAAACTCTGGATTCAAAATTGTTCTATATAGTTTAAAGTTTAACTTCTTCATTAAAAATGCATTTTTTCGGTTAAAGATTCATAATTTTAATTAAAAATGGATATTTTCAGGTTGAAAATTTAACTGTTTTGTAGAAAATTTTATTTTCTGAATTAAAAATTTGTTTTTACTGAAAATCTAAATGTTACATTTTTGACTAAACATTGTTCTTTTTTCTCTAAATTTCTACTATTTAATTGACAGTTTATCTTTTTCGGTAGAAAATGAATCTTCATGTTTAAACAACCAACTACTTTTTTAAAATCTTATATATTTTGTTGAAAATTCATCCTCTTTGATAAAAAAAAACCGAAAAAATAAATTCTCTAGATAATCTCTATGGGTCACATTTCCGAAGAATTCTTAATAATTAAAAAAAGTGTGTACATAATTTTTATTCAAACAAAAATAATTCATAATAAAGCCCTTAAAATAACAAATTACTTTTTCGATAAATAATTTTTAGTCATTTTTCTTTTCAATTTATCCCAAATTTATTGAATACTTTTCAAATGCAACACGTTTAACGGCAATCAATAATGGATTTAATAACGTAATAGATATTTCACACAACTTTAAGTTTCCATTATTTTCTGTTATTCTCCGGGACATTTCCAGGCTCTTCTGCCGTATACTGAGATTGTGCTCTGTTAAAAAAGAAGGCAATTAGTTTAAGCAAATGTCAAAGATTTAAAAAGTGATCGTTGCAGAATTAAAATAATTATAATTTGTAAAATAATTTCGCATTTTAATATAAAATTACTCACAACACTTTTACGTTTTCGCAAATTATTTTCGGCAAATTTTCTTCAACTTCTTCCTTCTTTTCTTCACTCAGTTGATCTTCCTCATCCAGACATTCCTGAACTTTATTAATAACAGATTTTGAGTTGTCTCTTATAGTTGGATTTTGAAGGCATATTTCATGAATCAGTTCAGACCAATTATTCATTTCAGCGTCTGTTGATTTTTTTCTTGCCTCTTTAACTACATCCTTTGAAACTTCATTAAGAACTTCATTAGTTTTCAAAATAATGTTGTAGATTTCACTCGATTTATCAGAACCTTTTCTAACGCATTTTTGCTGCAATTCATCATATGTTAAATTATAATTTTTTCTCACTACCGATGATATGGGCTCGATAAATGTTTCAGCCCACACTAATCCCAGGTTACCTGAAAGTAAAAATATTTTATTGATATAATTTGTTTATTTATTTATAATATACAAATATCTCATTAATGTGAATAATTCCTGAAAATAAAATCAAGAATCTAATGTCCAAATTTGGACCATCACCATAAAATCTTTCCATTGCAATCTGAAAGAAACTATTCCCTTTCCTCTTCTTAAAAAAAAAATTAATCTTTCATTTAGACAAAAATAAAAAAGTGTAAAGAAAAATGAGAAGGCAACCAACAAAGTTCCCTTCCTTCTCTTTTTTATTTATTTCGTCCTTTTTATTCTTACTATTATCAAATCACAATAAAAAAAACAATCAATAAAAATAATAATCACCAACGTTTCGGCACTCCTACAGCACCATTATCAAGGCAAAAACAAAATAAATAAAAATAAAATAAAGCATAATAAAAGAAAAACACAAAAAATAAAATTGTCCAAATTTGGTCAACAGATTTTTTTTCTGGGAATTCTTCACATTAACTTCATTATTGGACGTTAAAAAGATATTTTAAATTTGATTTTGATATCATTTAATTTCTTATATTTTAATATCAAATTTTTCTTTTCTCTCTTTTATTTTTGTCTACAATTTTTTTTAATTTTTTCAGTTTACAATAGATGCATTTTTTGTTTGTTTGTTGTGGTTCAAATTTTATCGTTGGATTCTGTTTTTTTTTCAGGAGTTTGCATCAGTTTGATTATTGAATGTTATATAGGATTTTTAAGTTGAAATTTAATTTAATTTAAATTTTTTTAAATTTTGAAATTTATTTGTACAAATCTAGTTATAGATATGATTTTCTAATTATTGCAAATTTATGTATTGAATACCCACAAGTAATAAATGATGACAACAGAGCAATAGAAAAGTCCATTTTAGATTTTTCTGACTCAGAAATAAAACAAAATTAATTCATACACATGTAGTCTGAATAACTTTTCTATTTTAACAAACTGACATACTAAGTTGAAAACGGATGAAATTAGCGTCTGGTAAAAACATTTACACAAGGGGAACAAATTAACGAATAAACAAGCATAAAAGACATTTTGCGCAGTAGTGTATAATGAATTTACAAAACTGTACTGCAATCCCCAAAAAAATATTAGCCAAGTCGACAAATAGAAGATTTTTTTTCCTTTAGATTTCGTGATATGCGTGACGATAAAATGTGTCATGGTCGCAAGCAATACGGTGAAATATAAAATTTGTACAGCTGAAGAAACTTGTTTTCCAAAAGAATAATAAAGCAGACGCTCTTAATTAATTATCTTCTTATTTACTTAATTCATATATTTGAAATTTTCAGGCTTCTTGTTTTTTAAACTTACATCCTCAAATAAAATTACAAGCTTTTAAGAATAAACAATGTCAAACTTAAAATAATAATAATTTTTTTTTAAATCTCAACATTTTTTCAATTTTCGATCGATTTTGTAACAACTAAATAAAAGGGTAATTTTTCTTCAAGAGAGAATAATTCATCTAGTACACTAATGACGGGTGCTAGTGGACCACTAAACGGGTGAGCTATTTAAAATAAGCCTTGACTTTGAAAGGTGATAATGCCGTCGAGAATATAGATAAGGTATTTGTTTGAAAATTTATTTGTTAATTTGATATTTTAGAAAAGCAATTTTTACACACAAAAATGACGAAAATTGAATAATTTTAATTAATTTAACATTAATTAAAAATGTCTATTTACCGTCCAATAATAAAAATTAATGTTCAGAACTCCTGAAAAAAATCAAGAATCCAAGTCCACATTTGAATAACCAGCATAAAATGTTCCTATTGAAATTGGAAAAAGATAAAGAAAGGACTTGTTTATCCTAAAAAAGAAAAGAAAATACTTTTCCTTCTTGGACAAAAACAAAAAAAAAGGAAAGAAAAATGAGAATGCAACCAACCAAATCCCCTTCCTTCTCTTTTATATTTCTTTCGCCTTTTTTATTTGTATGATTATCAAATCAGACCAAAAATGCCTTTAAAAAATAAACACCAACGTTTCGGCACTCATGCGGCACCCTTATCAAGAGTTAAACAAACAAAAAAATAAATATACAAAAAGTAAGCAGACAGGAACAGCACTAACACCACGAAGCTCTCTTTCTGAGAACAAAGGATTTATTTTCTTACCACTTTTTTATTTTTGTCCAAGGAGGAAAATTATTTTTCTTTCTTTTTCAGGAGAATAAAGTGTTTTTTTTTCTTTTTTGACAAATTTCTATAGTGACAGTTTATGGTAGTTGTTTAAATTTGGTCGTTGGATTCTTAATTTTATTTTCAGGAGTTCCGCACACTATTTTGTATGACTCTAGTAAATGTTAAAAAGTCGAAACGAGGTTTTCACATTTTCCTTAATATATTTTTGAAGATTTTGGTCGTAAAAACTACATTATTGATAATAATCATTTATCTATTTGTTGTTGAATGACATTTTTATTGTGTGAGGATATTATTTTTTAAATTCTAAAAAATTACTCTGCTAAAAAGAAAAATTGTCTTTGTTTAAAACTGCAATATAAGTTAATTTATTTATAAAACTTTTTGTCGAAAAAAAATCTTTTATGGCAATAAAAACTATTTGAAAACTTGAATTGCGTTGAGTTCACCGGTAAAAGTCAAATGTTTATTTATTCAAAGAAGGCTTGCATGATAACCAGTTTTCAAACGTTTCTTAATGTCACAATGGATGGTCTTTCTACACAAATTTTTATAACTAACTAAACTTATATTGCAATTTTAAAGAAAGAAAATTTTTCTTTGTTGCAGATTCCTTTTTTTATTATTATTATTATTATTACTATTACACGATTAAGCCATTTCCCTTTGGAAGTAGGTTAAAAATAATATCCTAAGACTATGGATTAACCTTCATCAACATACTTCTAAATGTTGCTTAAAAATTCCTCTAAAAAAATTTGTGGTTTGAACTTTTTTGCTTATAATACTTATGAGAATAAACACAATGAGAAGTATTACTATACGTTGTGAAATGGTAATTTTTTTTGGTAATAATCTTATTCTTGTGGTAAAAGAAAGTGGCTCTTCTGGAAACGAAAAGGTTCTGTTTAAAAATGTGAAATTTTTGTAATAATTTGTAGAAATAAAAATTTAATTATGGAAGGTTTATTTTACATTTGTTTTTTGTAAGCTTTGGTCAATTTTAGAGCAACTTAATCGGCTGTTGGACAGGACAATGGTTAGGAAGCTCACGTGAGGGAATTACTATATCTATAAATAATTATGATCATTTTGCTTGCACTTCATTACAAATTTATTGAACACCTTTTGAATACATAATTTTTAAACACATAGAATAATGGATTTAAGTATGTAACAGATTCTTTATCCAACTTTAATCTCCTATTGCGGCTGTTCCATTTCCAGGCTCTCCTGCAGTACAATGGAACTTCAGTCTGAAACTTGATTGACACTTTAGTGAATCTTGTTATAAACGTAGATTCAATAATTCGACTTTAATAATTGTTTAGTTCTCTTTTTAACATTCTAATGTTACTAAAATCAAAGTAAATTTTTTTTAGAAATTCCATGAGTTCTGAGACGAACGTGTATTTAAATTTCCGATTTGGTAATCTCCTTTGTGTTCGACAACTCTTGTTTTTTTGACAATAAATGTGTCTTTTTTAATCTACCTAATGATCGTCAGGTAATAAATTAGAAAAATGTTATCATACTCAGTAGGTTATTTGTACTTTAGTTATAAATTATTCTAAAAAAACTCTATTTTAGATAGGAAAAGTTTCCTGATGAAGGCCTGCATTGAGAGTCGAAACGTTGAAAATAAAAACGATGTTTTTTAACAACTAGTTTTTTATATTCGTTTTAATTCAACTGTAAGACGGAAGAAAGAAAACATGATTAAATTTAGAAATTAAATCAACGGTCGAAGAGAAAGTAAAAGAAACTTGAAGTCTTGTTCCAATATGTTGGTTTAGATGAAAATTATAAAAGTAAGGCTCATGAAAATTGTGCTATCCTCAAATTTCTTCCATTATACGTATGGAATTATTTTTAAAATTCACAACGAGTCGATTGTAAAAAAAAATTATGACAGGTTTATTTTAGAGATTTTGTTCGGTAGGTTTTGGTCAATTTCAGAAAAACTTAATCGGCTGTTGGTGAGGGAAATGGTTAGGAAGCTTACGTATGGGAATTTCTATTTCTATAAATAATTATAATCATTTTTTTTTGACTTTATTTCAAATTTATTGAATACCTTTGGAATACATAATTTTAAACACACACAATAATTTATTTAAGTATGTAACAGATATTTTATCCAACTCTAATCCCCTATTACTCCTGTTCAATTTCCAGGCTCTCCTGCAGTATAATGGAATTGCGACCTGTGAAAGAAAAAGTAATTAGTGTAATTAAAAGTCATCAATATAAAAATTGAAAGTTTCAGAATTTAAATAATCATAAATTGTAAAATAAATTCACAGTTTAATATAAAATTACTTACAATACTTTCACATTATCACAAATTGTTTTTGGCAAGTTTTCTTCAACCTCTGACTTCTTTTCTTCACTCAATTGATCTTTCTCGTCTAGACATTTCTGAACTGTATCAATAACAGATCTTGAGTTGTTTCTTATATCTGGATTTTGAAGACACATTTCATCAATCAGTTCAGACCAATTCACATCAGTGCCTTTTGACCTTTTTCTTGCCTCTTTAACTATATCCTTTGAAACATCATTAAGAACTTCATTAGTTTTCGAAACGAGGTTGGAAATTTCATTCATTAAATAAGATCCTTTCTGAGCGCATTTTTGCTGCAATTCATCATACGTTAAATTATAATTTTGTCTCACTACAGATGATACAGGTTCGTCAGATGCTGCAGCTGACACTAATCGCAGGTTGCCTAGAAGTAAAAAATATAATCGTTAAATTCTAGTTATCGGAATCATTTTCTCAAAATTGTAAATGTATATATATATTGTATACTCACAAATAATAAATGATGAGAGCAGAGCAATTGAGAATTTCATTTCTGGTTTTTTCGGACTCAGTAATAAGAAAAATTAATTCATACACATGTAGTCTGAATAAGTTCTCTGTTTTAATAAACTAACATGCTACATTGAAAAAGGTTTATATAAGTATCGGGAAAAAACATTTACACAGGGGGAAAAAATTAACGAATAAACAAGAACAAAAGACATTTTGCGCATTAAGTTGCGATAAATTTACAAAACTGTTCTTCACTCCTGCAATAAATATTAGCTAATTGTCAAACAGAAGATCTTTTTCCTGTCAGATTACATGAAAAGTGCGGCGAAAAAAATACAAAAGAAATGTGTCATGGAATAGTACTGTGAATCATAAGATTTATAGAGGTGAGTGAAGGTTTTTTCATAAATTAGAGTAATAAAGCAGTTTAATACATTTTTATAGATATTGCTTGAATTTCATACGCAATATTGACACAATATTGCGCAATACCTATTTTTTAAATTTATTTTATAAAATCTTCACAATCTGTCGTTCTTAAATAATTCTTCCCTTATTTCATATATTTTAATTTTTGATATGTTTTTTATGTTTACCTGCATTTGACTTGTTTGGTATATTCCAAATTTCGATAATGAAAATAAATTCATCTATATTACAGAAGCCTTGACTTTGAAAGGTGATAGTGTCGTCCAGAATACAGATGAAAGAATTTTTTTAATAGTTAAGAAATGAACTTATTGATTTGATATTAAAATAAAGTGATTTTTAGGATTTTTTATTTCATTTTAATAACTAAACATAGAGATATTTACATAGGTTTTCCATAATTATACGTTTTTTCAAGTTATATTGCAAGAAATTTAAATGGAAACAAATTCAGTAAACAGGCATTATTCGACAGAAAAATTCTTTCCTTTTTTATGTCAATTTTTTTAAAATTAGGAGCTTAATGATAATTTTAGAAAAATTCATAATTTGTTGATTAATCTTATAGTTTTTTTTAACAAATGTAATAAAAAAATGCATTATTCGGGTATTTGTCGACAGAAGAAATTGGGGTTTTCAATGTCAGTCTTTTCAGTTAGGAACTTAAGATCAATGTCAGAAACATTCATAATAAGTTAATAAATTTTATGATATTTTAACAAATTTAATTAACAAATGCATTAATCAGGATTTTTTACAGAAAAATTCGTTCTTTTTTATGTTAAATTTTTCAATTAGAAATTTCATGATAACTTCAGCAGAATGCATAATTTTTTGATCAATTGTATGATTTTTTTAACGAATTTATTAAACAAATGCATTATTCGGGCATCTGTGGACAGAAAAATTCGTTTTTGTCGATGTCAGTCTTTTTATTTGCGAACTTTATGATGATTTCAAAAAAAATTAATAATTGGTTGATTTATTTTTTTTTAATAAATTTAATAAGGCGCCAGAAATAATTTCTAAGAATTTAAGAGTGTTGCACAAAAAACAATTGAATAGAGAAATCCAAGCTGAATTATTGTGGTGCAGCTCAATAAAATTACTGACATTGAAAAAGACGAGTATTTTCATAGAATTCATCAACTAATTTTGAATCTTGCGGCAATTATCAATTGATTCCTAATTAAAAAGACTGATATCGAAAAAAATGTTCATCAACAGATTCCCGAATAATTCATTTGCTTATTAAAAATGTTAAAAAAAAAAAAAAAATTCATCAACCAAATATGAATTTTGCTACAATCGCCATGAAGTTCCCATTTAAAAAGGACTGTAAGCTCCTCAAGCAGGCCCCTTTTAATATAGCAACCAGACGCACAAGACCGCGAATGGACAACAGCATCTAGGCGTAAGAAAGTGCGCAGTCGCAGAAGGCTCCCACCCACGTAATCCGGAGTCTCAGCGACTTCGCGCAGATATAAAAAGAGGATGATGTGCCACTAAGAACTCTGTCCTTCACAGAGAATTTCAACTACCATACATTTCAGAGCATATCAAAGAAACCGCCATAAAATT